>JBAPLJ010001070.1:0-15383 GCA_037832345.1 Rhizophora mangle | reverse complement strand
AAACCCTTTCAAATTTCAAAGTGCTCTCCCCATCGTCATCAAATGAATTTTTTTTTTTTTTTTTTTTGGGGAAAGCATTGATGCTCAAACTGTAGGCTCTAAAGGAATCTAAAACCCAAAGCAAAAATCAATAAAGCAAAGTAGGTATAGACTTTGATTGTACCTTGATTCATGGATCATCTTAAGCTTTTATGTCAAACAGAGAATCATTAAATATACAACATCTCGAAGTGGAACCATTGAAGGATGTTCTAAAAAGGTTTGACCAACCTTAAACCAAGCCTTACCTTAACCATGGACTGATCAACACATAACCATAGTGAGAGAGATTAAATGTTAGGTCAAAGAGTTGCATGTGTCTACCTAAAATAATTAAGATTGATGTGTTTAAACTAGGATATTTGAGGGATTTTGAAACAAGTCAAGGATTAGCTTGAACAACTTGTTTGTATCACATCCAAGCATTGGAATGACTATTAAAGCTGGTATTGCACCATTCAAAAGGATAATTTGACAATTGATTTTTTATGCATTTCAAAATTTTAGCATGATTTACTAGATCAAAAATTCTTATTATGCATTACTTGTCAAGTAACAAAATCTATTTTATAAAAAGATGTTTAAGATATTGCATCCAAAAAAATTTTTGCATGATGACAAGCAATTTTAAGTGTTTTTGATTTTGAAATTGAACATATTGAGCTTCTTCAAATTACTTACCAAATTTTCTTACAAAAGAATTCTTTAGGGAATAGGAACCTCAACACATCAAAACAAGCCCAAAATGCCCAAAAAATCCAAAAAGAAAGCCTAACAGCAAAAGACCCAATCGCAAACAACCTAACCAAAAGCATGGGTTGACATGTTCAACTTAAAAAGCCAAAGCTTAAACCCTTCAGGTTCCTAAAACATTCCAAGCCCATGAAAGCAAGCCACTAATTGTTTAACCTTAAGCATGCCTAATATTGAAGCCTTATGCCTAGAAACCCAAAATCTTATGAAAGCCTGATTTGATATATTGAATATAAACGTGCTTGTTAACAAAAAGAAATAAAGAAATGAAGAGATGATCACATTATCTAGGAATTAAACCATTCAATATTGATAATGAAAGCTAATAAAAAACAATGAATCCTTTGTTTAATAGAATCCAATGGAATTAGAGCACTAAAGGTGTACAAATGTGCTTCTTCCAAAGAATAGAATGTTTTATGCAGACACAAAATTTAATTTTTTCATCATTTGTATATAAATTAGTCATTGTAACAAAGGAAGGAGAGTTGTTAGCTAGAACTAAAGTTGTGGTGCCATTATTTAGGGTTTGAGACACTTAATACATATAAGAAAATCCAAGCAAGACTACTTATACCTTTTTTAAACGAAATTCAATGGTTTTAGAATACCAAAGTTGTGGAAACAAGCTTGTTGGAGTGAATATAGTGGTTATTGGATAGCAAGTAGTTGAGAACAACAATTTAGTACCTAGTTTACCCATAACATCTTCCAAAAGTATCTCAAGAACTTTGTTTCTTAGTTTGAAACAATGCTTTGAGGCATGCCATGCAAATGTACCTCTCTAAAAAAACAATTTAACTACATTGTTTGCATCGTCAATTTTTTGGCATGGGATGAAGTGTGCCATCTTTGAAGACTTGTCAATAACAAAAAATATAGAATCCCTACCCCATTTTGATTATGGTAGCTTTAGCACAAGATCCATAGATAAATCAACCCAAGGTTTGTTAGGTATGGGTAAAAGAGTGTAGAAGTCATAGGGTAAAACTCTAGATTTGGCCTATTGCATGTTATGCACTACTTACACACCTTATCAACAATTTGTTTCATGTGTGGCCAAAAGAAATGTTTAACTAAGACATCTAGAGTTTTTCTAACTTTGAAATGACCCATTAGACCATCTCCCATGTGCTTCTCTTACAACCAACTCCCTTAAGGAACTTATGGGCACATGCAATTAATTTTTCCTAAATAAGAAATCCTCATGCCCAAAAAATTTCCCAAAGGCTAACTTCTTACATGCCCTCTACACATTAGCAACATTAGGATCTTTCTCATATAAATCTTTAATATGTACAAATCCAATTTTGCACTAAGTATAGAGATAAGGGCATACTTGCAAGTTAATGCATCAACTACCACATTCCCCTTACCTTGTATATATTTTATGATGGGGAAAAGGTTTCAATGAATTTGACCCATTTTTCATGTCTCTTGTTCAACATCTTTTGTTCCTTCAAGCACTTCAAGGAATTGTGGTTAGTATGGATGAAAAAATCATTAGGCCAAAGGTAGTGCTACCATATCTCCAAGGCCTACACCAATGCACACATCTCCTTATCATAAGTGGGATAACTAAGGGCTGCTCCACTTAGCTTTTCACTAAAGTAGGCAATTGGTCAAATTCTTGCATTAAAATAGCTCCAATGCCAATACCTAAAGCATCACACACAATCTAAAAAGTTTTGGCAAAGTTAGGTAAAACAAGTAAGGGTGCATATCTAAATTTTTCCTTGATTGAATTAAAAGCCTTGTCTTGATCACTACTCCACTTAAATCCCACATTCTTGTTAACAATCTCTATTAATGGTGCAGCAATGGTGTTAAAGGCCTTAACAAAGTGTCTATAGAAACTAGCATGAATTGCCTTAAACTTTTCCTTGTCAATCTCAATACCCCTAGCACTTATAACATAGCCAAGAAATAAGATCTGATCAGTGCAAAAAAAAAAAAAAATTCTTAAGGTTAGAATACAATTTAGTAATATCCACTTTTCAAATCAATTTTAGGAAGGACATATGAACCATGCAATTTATCTAACATGTCATTCAATATAGGTATTGGATGGTGATAAATTATAGTGATATGGTTAACTACTTTACAATTAATGTGCATCCTTCAAGCCCTATCCTTCTTAGGTACAAGCAATATTGAAACTACACATAGACTCATGCTCTTCCTCACATATCCCTTTGCCATGAGCTCATTAACTTGCCTTTGAAGCTCCTTTGTCTCCTTAAAAATACTTTTTACTAACTGAATAGTTTGGAATTATCACATCATGGATGAATTCAATCTAATGTTCTATTCTCCTTAAAGGTGGCAAGTCTCTTGGTTGTTTTGGAAAAACATCATCAAATTCCTACAAAAGAGAAATGACAACACAAGGCAAAGAAAGGCTAAGTTCATTAGTACTAAAATAAGCCTCTTTGTATAAAATTACAATTATAGGCTATTTTGATTAGAAACCTCTATTAACATCACTCTCATTTGCATACAAACTCTCAATTTTTCTCTCTTACCCTCTTTCTTCTTTTCTCTTAATCTTATTTCCTTTCTCTCCATTCTTTTCCTCTTTTCTCCTCTTAGCCTCAATTTTTTTTTTTCCTCTCACTCTCTCTTTTATTTTTCTTAATTGATCATTTTATACTTGGCAAGGTGTCAAAGGTACAAGAGTAATGAGTTTATCATTTATTACAAAAGAATACCTATTCTTAAACCCATCATGCATTACATGTCAATCTTATTGCAATGGTCTTCCTAACAAAATATGCCCAATAAGTGTGGATACAACATCACACAAGACCTCATTAGTATATCTCCCAATAGTAAATAATACTAATACCTACTTATTTGCCTTAACCTTCCCACATTTATTCAACCATTGAAGTGTATATAGCATTGGGTGCTTCATGGTAGGTAAGTTAAGCATTTCAACTATAGTAGCTACATTTGCACAACAACCCCCATCAATGATCATGTTGCATACCTTATCTTTGATGTGCCACTATGTATGGAAGATATTATCTCTTTACAATTCAATATCTTCCTTGGCTTGTGCTCTCAATGCTTATCTAGCCACAAACACATCTTCCTTAAATGGGTACTCCTCTCCATCACTTACATCCTCTAATAATGGTAGGGAATCATCATCAAACTCACTTTTTATCTCAATATCAACAATACACTGCAACACCATGGTATGCTTATTTAAACATTAAGATGCAATATGTCCCCTTCCTAAATACTTAAACATTTAATATCTCTTTATTTTACTAGGTTGGGTATTAGAATTACTTTTCTCCTTGTTTGGACTCATGTCCTTACTCTTGTAAGATTTGGCCTTGGGCATGTAATCAGCCTTACCATCCCTTTTTCTCCAATTTGGATTCCAAGATGAAGAGGAACCCAAATTCTATCTAAACCATGTAGAACCATGTTATTTAACTCTCAACTTTCATCATAATGTGCACCATGTCCTACAACTCAATGTAATGTTGTAATTCAACTGTGTTGGTGATGTCTTTATTCAACCCTTGTAAGAATTAAGCCATGGTTACTTCACTATCCTCCTCCATCTTAGCTTAGATCATGGCAATCTCCATTACCTTATGGTAGTCCTCCACACTTTTGGTGCCTTGATTGAGTCCTTAGAGCCTTTAGTACAAATCCCTAGGGATGAACCTCCTCCTAAATAGGCCTCTCATGATTCTTTCTCTTAGTCAAAATAAGTTGATCACACAAATAATATAATAATTAGTAAACTTAAGAACAATAAATTTTTATCTTTTTCTTTTTAGAGTAGTTGTGGTAGTCAAAGACCAACTTAACCATCTTCTCCCCATTGTAAGGTAGCTTTAAGATTGTTTTTTTTCCCCTTTGAATAAAGAAATTTTCATTTCAATGCTCCCTAAATCATGGTCATAAGTGTCTTACCTCATAAAATCTCTTTAATCATTTTCTATTATTGGCAATTCTAAAGCAAGTTATTAGATCATCAAATTTGTCATCTTTTACAACATCTTCATGATCATAATCTTGTCTCTTTAGCCTTCTTATAATAGAAACTTCATGGCCCCTATGCCTTCTTTGCAATTCTACTATTGTATTGGCTTCTTCTTTGTCTTATCCCTCATATCATCAAATTTGGTGTTCATGTGCTCAAATTATTATTGCATAGCCTTTGATCATGAGTGACACCACTTCCTCCCTCCTTAGCTACACCTTCACCTTTGCTAGACATAGTCTTAATTTTATGCAAAATGGTTAGGATACCTCACAAAGCACTTCCTTATGTGTTTCTCTCAAAAATAGTGTTATACACCCTTATGTTTATACCCTTTAGGGTTTTTCTCAATATATGTTCACATTGTTGGCTTTTACCACTCAAATTTCCCCTTTTAGCTCTTTAAAAACTAGACAAGCTAAATCAAAAGGATTAATCTTGAAGGAACCAAACTCACCAAATAAACTAAATGGAGTGAAATTGAGCTAAGGAGAAAAAAAGGTAAGGAAAGTTAGAAGATAAAATAAGGAAAATTATATAGATGATAAATTAAGAGTTGAGCTAGAAACTAGGTTGTTATTATGGCTAGACTAACCAAAACGTTTATCAATTTTCATAATCACTCAAAGTTGACTTTTTCTTTATTTTTTTGTCCCTTTTTTCTCTTTATTTTTTTCATGAATTTTAAGATAAAGAATGATGTTTGTGGATAGGAAAAGATAAATAGGGTTTGCAAATTCAAAGAACAAAAAGTTATAGAATGTAGCTAAGAAGAAAGATGAAATAAAAAAAGAAATTAAAATTGAACAAGCAAACTTGATTTATATCCAAGCTCTAACAACAATAGATGTGAACCTCAAAAGACGTGACTTAGAGACTCAACACACATAAGGAAACAAATAAGAACCCAAGAAAGCTAAATTAGCTTTCAATCATACAAGACATAGACCTAATGTTTAAGGAAAACAAACCTAAGTTATAAAGAAGGATATGGACACCACAATACAAAAAGGAAGAGATTTAGGAGTAATAAGTTGAGTTGAACAACACAACAAAAATTAGTTCTTGATGAGTTCTTTAATTATTGAAAGAATCAAAGGACAAAATTCCCACTTTTATTTTCACTAATGTTTTGTTTTTTTTTTTTTCTTAACAATGAAATCAAGCTTATTTATAAGCTAAATTAACAACCTTAACCATAAAGATAATGACAAACTTCCTAAATAAGCTAACAACAAATCTAGTCCTATTTGTTTTAGGATCTATTCTATTTTATAATAAAGTCTTATTTAGGAGTGGAGTTTACTGTAACCCTATCTCATTAAGTACTCCAATCAAATTAATAAGGCCTTGGGCCACATTAAGACATGATTTTCCACCTATCAAGCTTGAATTAGTATTTTTATCGCAAATTTCTTCAATCAACCTACTAAATACCCTTTTCATCCTTTTAGCCCTTGAACATGTCATTGGCCCTTCTTAAATGCTTAATAGATCCTTAGAAGTCCTCCATGCTTCAACTTCTCCATGGATCTCATTGCCTTGTTATCAAAAAATGAAGAGGTAGTCTCCTTGTTTGAGAATTTAACCATTCAATACCTTTAAGAAAATCTAATCAAGATTAATGACTCATTTATTTGATAGAATTTAGGGTTCCAAAGGTGTACAAAAGTGCTTGTTGCAATGAATATAATGTTTTTGTAGAGATACAAAAAGTGAATTTTGTGATCATTTTGTGTAAATGAGTCCTTACAACAAAGGAAGAAGGCTTGTTAGTTAGAAATGAAGAGACCGACTCATTATTCAAAAATTGAAACACATATTATGAGTTAGAAAAAAGGAAATCTAGACAATTCAAACCTTTATTTAAGTGAAATTCAATAGATTCAAAGTACTAAAAATGTACAAACAAGACTATTGCAATGAATATAGTGTTTTTTATTGACACAAAAGCTAATTATGAGATGATTTTTGTGTGAATGAGTCCTCATAACAAAAAGTGAAGCCATGTTATCTAAAAAAGAAGAGGCAGTCACATTGTTCAAGAACTAAACCGACACTTGTACGGAAAGCTAATCAAGATCTTTGACTCATTTACTTGATGTAATTTAATGGGTTTGGAGTGCCAAAGATGTACAAACATGCCTCTTGCAATGAATACAATGCTTTGGTAGACACAAAATGATGTGAACCCCAAAAGACATGGCTTAGGAAACCAACATGCATGTGATGTTGAACAAGAAACCAAGAAAGCTAAATCAGATTTCAATCATGCAATACATAGGCCCAATGTCCAAGGAACACAAATCTAAGGTATAAAGAAGGATATGGATGCCACACTTAGCAAAGAAGAGATTTAGGAGTGATAAGTCAAGTTGAATGCCACAAGAAGATTTAGTTCTTGAAAGAACCAAAGGAGAAAATTCTCACTTTTATTTTCACTAATGTTTTGATAATATGACTTCTCTTTTTGACTGAAGGACTCATTCACACATAAATAATCTCATAGTTAACTTTTGTGTCAATAGCAAACATTATATTCATTGCAACATTTGTACATCTTTGGTACTATAAATCTAACGAATTCCATCAAGCAAAAATGTGTCATTGATTTTTATTTGCTTTCTTTATAGACATCAAATGATTTAATTTTTGAACAATAAGACCATCTCTTCATTTTTTGTTAACAAGACTTTTGTCTTTATAGGACTCATTTGCATAAAATGATCTCAAAAATAACTTTTGTCTCAACAATAAATCCTTTTTTTGACTTTGACTCTCCCACTCCATTTATTTCTTTTCTTTCTTTTACTTTGAAAGTAGCTACTTCAGTTTAGCCACTTGAATTTTCAATATTCCTTTTAATTTTCTCATTAAGTGAATGGAATTTTCTTCTAGAAATCCTAGCTATTCTAAGCATGATAGTGGAGAATTTCATTGCTATTACTCAAACAAGCATGAAAAACATGCTTGCATATTCATCCATAGGTCAAATTGGATATGTAATTATTGCAATAATTGTTAGAGACTAAAATGGTGGACATGCAAGCATGATAACTTATATGCTCTTCTATATCCCCATGAATAGCTTTGTATTCATTGCAAGAAGCTCTTCTCAACATCTTTGGTACCATAAATCCATTGAATTTCATCTACAACATGTGTGATTGGTCTAGATTACCTATATTAAGTGTCTCTATTCATAAATGGTAAACTTTAAATCTAATAAATTCCATCAAGTAAATGACTTATTGATCTTGATTTGCTTGCCTTATAAGTATTGAATGAGATGGTCTCTTCATTTTTTGATAACAAGACTTCTCTTTTAATTGCAAGGACACATTCACACAAAATAATCTCATAATTAACTTTTTAGTTAATTGCAAACATTATATTCATTGCAACAATCTCATTCATACATCTTTGGTATTATAAAGTAAATGAGTTATATCGATCTTCATTAGCTTTCCTTATAAGTATTAAATGATTTTACTCCCAAACAATGTGACTATCTCTTCATTTTTTGATAATAAGACTTCTCCTTTCATTGTATGGACTCATTTACATAAAAATATGGTGAAATTAACTTTATTGCTACAAAAAAAAACATTATATTCATTAGAACAAGAATGTATGTACCCTTGTAGTGGTTTAAATCCATCAAATTATGTCATGTAAATGAGTCATTGATCTTTGTTAGCTTTCATTATAAGTATTAAATGGTTTAACTCATGAATAATGAGACCATATCTTCATTTTTTGATAACAAGACTTCTCATTTCATTAAAATGACTTAGCCACACCAAATGATCTTGTATTTAACTTTATATCAACAACAAACATTACATTTATCATAACAAGTTTGTACATACATTTGTGGTACTCTAAATCCATTGAATTTCATCCAAAAAAAAAAAAGCGATGATTGGGGTATATTACCTTTACTTATATGTATCAAGTGTTTCAACTCCTAAATAATGATAATGTCTCTTCATTTCTATCTAACAAGGCTCCTTCCATTGTTGAAAAGACTCATTTACATAAAATGACGGCAAAATTAACATTTACATCTACAAGAAGGAGTATATTCAATGGAACAAGCACATTTTTACATCTTTGGTACTCTAAAACTATTGAATTCCATCAAGTAAATGAGGCATTAATCCTTATTGGCTTTCTTTATATAGGTATTGGATAGTTTAAGTCTTAAACACAGAGACCATCTCTTCATTTTTTGATAACAAGACTTCTAGTTTTGTTGCAAGGACTCATTCACACAAAATGATCTTGTAATTAACTATTGCATTAACATTAAACATTATATTCATTGCAACAAACTTGTTTCTACATCTTTGATTTTTTAAATCCATTAAATTCCATCAAAAAAGGTATGATTGGTCCAGATTTCCTTTTCCTATACATATTAAGTGTTTCAATTCCTAAATATAGAGACGATCTCTTCATTTCTAACTAACAAGGCTCCTTCCAACATCGTAGGGACTCATTTACACAAAATGATGTGAAGCACACTTTTATATCTACATAAAACATTGTACTCATTGGAACAAGCACTTTTCCATGGAGGAAATGAGTCTTTTTGATCTCCATTAGCTTTCCTTATATTGAATGGTTTGATTCCTAAGCAATGAGACTATCTCTTCTTTCTTTGATAACAAGACTTCCCTTTTTGTTGTATGGACTCATTTGAGCAAAATGATGGTGAAACATTATATTCATTAGAACAAGCATGTTTGTACACCTTTGGTACTCTAAACCCATTGGATTCCATCAAGCAAATGAGTCATTAATCTAGATTAGCTTTCCTTATCAATATTGAATTATTTGATTGGCAAACAATGAGACTATCTCTTCATTTTTTGATAACTAGTCTTCTCTTTCCATTGCAAGGACTCACTCATACATAATGATCTCACAATTAACATTTGTATCAATATCAAACATTATATTCATTGCAACAAGCTTGTTTATACATCTTTGGTACTCTAAATCCACTGAATTTCATCAAAAAATGGTGTAATGTAAACCCCAAAAGACATGGCTTTGGGACCTAACATATACAAGGAATTTAAATAAGAACCTAATAATGCAAAATTAAATTTCAATTACGCAAGACCAATACCCAATGTTTGAGGAACATGAACCTAAGTTATAAAGAAGGATATGGACATCGTACTCCAAAAATGAAGGGAATATGTAGTGATAAGTCAGATTAAACACCACATGAAGAGTTAGCTCTTGATATGTTTTTTAGTTCTTGATAGAATTGATGGAGAAAATTCTCATTTTTAGTTACTCTAATGTTCTACTTATTTTTAATAATGAAATAAAGCCTATTTATTAGCTAAATTAACAACCCTAACCCTATAGATAATGACAAACTTCTTTAATAAGTTAACAACAAATCTACTTCTAATTGTTTTTGTAGTTATTGTAAATTAACAATCCCAACCCTAGAGATAATTATAAACTTCCTAAATAAGATAAGAACAAATTTACTCTTTTTTTTTTCTTGGTGTTGCAGAAATCCTTATAATCAATTGACATATACTCATTTAGCATACTTAAACAATAAATAAAGCCTTGATTTACATTAAGATATGTTTTACTATCATTTAGACTTGAATTACCTTCTTTGGCCCAAATTTCTTCAATCAACCCATTAAGTGCCTTTATCATTCTTTTAACTCTTAAACATGTTATTGGCCCTTCTTCAATGCTTAATGGATCTTTAGAAGCCCTCTATGCATTAAATCCTCTATGGATCTCATCACTTTGCCTCTCCTTAAAGGGATTCAACCTTGAATCATATCCTATATGAAAAAATATATATGTTGGGAAAAAACTTGCACACTCTCTCATGTGTTTCACTCTACTCTTTTACAATATGACACTCACTCTCATGTTTGTGCACTATATAAATTTAGCAAACTCTCTCACTCCTTTATTGAACTAATCAAGATCAATCAAAATCACTTTATAACCAACTAATTCCAACAAATTAGAATCAAAGAAATTTAGGAAAGTGCAATAAATTTAAGGTTATGGATTAGAAGAACTAAACAAGATTAGTTTGTAAAATATGAAAAAAAAAGGGAATTAATTAGATCAAAATCCTTGTAGGAACTAAAAAGAAATAAGGAAATAATGCCTTTATCTCCCTTTCAACTAATTCAACAAGTTTTACTTTTGAAATAGGAAGGAATCAGATAGAATATTTTTCTTCTCTTTTTTCTTCTTTTTCTTTTCTTCTTTATCAAAAAAAATTTTCTTTTTTTAGCTAAAATTTAAATATAAGAAAAGATAAACTAGAGTTTGTTGATTTAAAGAACAAAAGGATATAGAATGCAGCTAACAAGATGAACAAAAAATATGAACCTCAAAATTAGATAAGGAAACTTGATTCAGAGCCAAGTTCTGATACCAGTTGGTGTGAACCCCAAAAGACATAGCTTAGTGACCCAACATAAACAAGGAATTCCAACAAGTACCCAAGAAAACTAAATTAGATTTTAATCATGCAAGACCTAAACCCAATCTTTAACAAAATTGAACCTAAGGAATAAAGAAGGATATGAACACCATACTCCAAAAAAGAAGGAATTTAGGAGTGATAAGTCAAATTAAACGCCATAAGAAGAGTTGATTCTTAACAAGTTCTTAGTTCTTGAAAGAACTAAAGGATAAAATTCTTACTTTTAGCTTCACTAATGTTTTGCTTATTTTTAACAATGAATCAAGCCTATTTACATGCTAAATTTACAACTCTAACCCTAGAGAAAATGACAAAAATCCTAAATAAGCTAACAACAATTCTACTCCTATTTGTTTTTAGGGTTGTTGTAAAAATCCTTACAATCACTTGACACAAACTTGTTCAGCATATTTATATAATAAATAATGCCTTAGCCTACATTAAGATATGTTTTGTAGCCCTTTAAGCTTAAAATAGTTTCTTTGGCCCAAATTTCTTTAATCAATCCATCAAGTGCCTCTTTCATCCTTTTATCAGTTGAACATGTTATTGGCCCTTCTTGAAACATTAATGGATCCTTAAAAGCCCTCCATGCATTTGATCCTCTATGTATCTCATCATCATCTCTCCATTTCTAAACAATAAGGCTCCTTCCTATGTTGCAAGGACACATGTACACAAAATGATGGTGAAATTAACTTTTATGTCTACATAAAACATTATATTCATTAGAATAAGCACATTTGTACACCTTTGGTATTTTGAATGCATTGGGTTTCATGAAGCAAATTTTTAATAAATATTTGAACTTGATTTTCTTTTCTTATAGGTATTGAATGGTTTAATTCTTGAACGAAGAGATCATCTCATTATTTTTTGATAAATAGAATTCTCTTTTCGTTGCAATGACTCATTTGAACAAAATGATCTCATAATTAACTATTATGAGAATAATAAATAGTGTATTCATTGGAAAAAGCTCATTTCTACATCTTTAGTACTCCAAACCCATTGAATTCCCTCTAGTAGATAAGTCATTAATCTTGATTAGTTTTCCTTACATATATTGAATGGTTTAATTATCAAACAAAGAGACCATTATTTTATTTTATTTTTTTTTGATAATAAGGCTTCTCTTTTCATTGCAAGGACTCATTCACACAAAATGATTGCATAATTAACTTTCATGCTGATAGTAAACATTATATTACTTGCAATAAGCCCATTTGTATATCTTTGGTCTTTAAATTCAATGAATTCCATCAAAAAAAGGTGTGATTGGTCTAAATTACCTTCTTTTATATGTATTGAGTGTTTAAATACCTAAATAAGACCTTTTCCTCATTTCTAGCTAACAAGGCTCCTTCCTTTGTTACAAGGACTCATTTGCATAAAATGATGGTGAAATTAACATTTGTCTACATGAAACATTATATTCATTGGAACAAACAAGTTTCCACACCTCTGGTACTCCAAATGCATTAAATTACATCAAGTAAATAAGTCATTGATATTGATTAGTTTTCCTTGTAGGTAATTGTTTAACTGTTTAACAATGAGACCACCTATTCATTTTTTTGATAACAAGGCTTCTATTTGTGTTGCAAAGGCCTCATTTCCACAAAATGATCTCATAATTAACTTTTTGTGTCAACATAAAATATCATTGCACCAAGCTTGTTTGTTAATAATGGTACTCTACATCCTTGAATTCTACAAAAAAAAAAAAAAGGGTGTGATTGGTCTAGATTATCTTTTCTTATACAAATAGAGTGTTTCAATTATTGAATAATGAAATTGTCTCTTTATTTTCTAATTGACAAGGCTCCTTCCTTTGTTGCAAGGGCTTATTTACACAAAAATGGTGAAATTAATTTTTTGCATCTACACAAAACATTATATTCATTGAAACAAGCATGTTTATACACTTGTGGTACTTTGAATCTATTGAATTACATCAGGTAAATGAGTCATTGATCTTAATTAGCTTTGCTTACATGTATTATATAGTTTAATTCCTGAATAATGAGACTACCTCTTCATTTTTTTTTGATAACAAAGCTTATCTTTTCATTGCCAGGACCTATTTTTTACAAAATGATATTGCAATTAATACAATGTTGGCTATTGGCATAAAAGATAATTTGAAGATCATTTAGTGTGAATGAGTCTTATAACAAAAGCAGAAGCCTTGTTATCAAAAAATGAAGAGGTAGTCTCGTTGTTATAGATTTAAACTATTCAATACCTATAAGGAAAGCTAATTAAGAACAATAACTCACTTGATGCAATTTAATGGATTCAAAGTACCAAAGGTGTACAGTCATGTTTGTTCTAATGAATATAATTTTTGTGTAAACATAAAAGTTAATTTCACCCTAATTTTGTGTAAAAATGAAATCCTTACAACAAAGTAAGGAGCCTTAGTAGCTAGAAATGAAGAGAAGACCTCATTATTTAGGAATTTAAAGAATCAATAGGTATAAAAAAAGTTAATCAATATTAGTCAAAGCTTTGTTTGGTGCAATTCAATGGATTTAGAGTACCAAATTTGTATAAACAAGCTTATTGCAAAGAATATAATATTTATTGTTGATACAAATGTTAATTACAAGATTATTTTGTGTCAATGAATCCTTGCAATAAAAGAGAAGTCATGTTATCAAAAAATGAAGAGATGGTCTCATTGTTTGGGAAATTAAACCATTCAATACCTATAAGAAAAGCTAATCAAGAGCAATGATTCATTGACTTGATGGAATTCAATGGGTCTAAAGTGTTTGCCAAAGGTGTGCAAATGTGCTTACTTTAATGAAAATAATGTTTTATACAGACACAAAAGTCAATTTCAGCATCCTTCTATGTAAATGAATCCTCACAATGATGGAAGAAACATTGTTAGCTAGTAGTAATGAAGAGCTAATAAAGAAGAGCTAGTCTCATTATTGAAGAATTGAAAGACACAATATGCATAATAAAAGTTAATGTAGACCAATCACACCTTTTTTTGATGGAATTCCATCGAGAAAATGAGTCATTCATCTTTATTAGCTTTGCTTATAGTATTAAACGGTTTAATTCTTGAACAGTGAAACTGCCTCTTCACTTTTTGATTACAAGACTTCTCTTTTTGTTGCAAGGACTCATTCACACACAAAATGATCTTGAAATTAACTTTTGTGTGAATAAAAAACATTGTATTCATTGTAAGAAGCTTGTTTCTACATCTTTAGTACTCTAAATCCATTGAATTTCATCTAAAACACATGTGATTGATCTAGATTACCTATATTGAGTGTCTCCATTCCTAAAAGGTACTCTAAATCCATTAAATTCCATCAAGTAAATGACTCGTTGATCATAATTTGCTTGCCTTATGAGTATTGAATGAGATGGTCTCTTCATTTTTTGATAACAAGACTTCTCTTTTAATTACAAGGACTCATTCACACAAAATAATCTTGTAATTAGCTTTTTTATTAATAGCAAACATTATATTCATTGCAACAATCTCTTTTGTACATCTTTGATACAATAAATCCATCAAATTCCATCAAGTAAATGAGTCATTGATCTTCATTAGTTTTCCTTATAAGTATTAAATGTTTTAATTCCCAAACAATGTGATTGTATCTTCATTTTTTGATAATAAGACTTCTCTTTCCATTGCATGGATTAACTTTTAGTGTCTACACAAAATATATATATTCATTAGAACAAGCATGTTTGTACTCCTTTGGTAGTTTAAATCCAGCAAATTATGTCATGTAAAGGAATCATTGATCTTTGTTGGCTTTCATTATAAGTATTGAATGGTTTTAACTTCATGAACAAATGAGACCATATCTTCATTTTTTTTAATAACAAGAATTCTCATTTTCATTGAAAGGACTTATCCACACAAAATGATCTTGTAATTAACTTTATGTCAACAACAAACATTATATTTTATCACAATAAGCTTGCACATAGATTTGTAGCACACTAAATCCATTTGAATTTCATAAAAAAAAAAGGGTGTGATTGGTCTATATTACCTTTTACTTATATTAAGTGTTTCAATTCTTAAACAATGACAATGTCTCTTCA
>JBAPLJ010001068.1:6607500-6762500 GCA_037832345.1 Rhizophora mangle | reverse complement strand
AAGCTAGAAAGGTATATATACTTTAGAAAGGTCCATATATGAACTTATGTTGACTTTAAGAGGTTGGAACATCAAATTCAATATATTATTGATAAGAAAAAAAATACCAATGTTCTAATTTGTTACAATTTATTTATCAATGAATTTCTTTGCAAAATACATATTAAAAGTAGCTTGGATGTTGAAAATAAAGATTTATTAAGATAAATTTAAGAGACTGATTAGATTATCCTAATGGATCTATATAACAAAATGGTAATAAGATTTAGTAAGAGGAATTTAATAAAAAATTCTTACCTATATTGCACGATACATTTTTCTCTGAGGACATAAGTTATAAGTTATAAGACTCACAAAGAAAGATAAGATGGATAACATCCCTTATGCATCTTTAATAGGATTCATCACTTATTTGATATTATGGACAAGACTAAATTTCTTTTATATTTTGAAAATAACGAATAAATTCTAGACCAATCTAAGTAAATCTTACTAGATTCCAATCAAGAATGAAATAAAGCACTTCAAAAGAGCAAAGAAATTTTTCTACAACATTGAGGAGATAAATTTAATATTTTTGTATCTTTACATAAGAGCTCTAATTTTGATTAAATGATAACAAGTTTCAATCTATCTTTACTATTAATAATAATGATATTAGTTGAAAGAATTTCAAATAAGAGACTACCATCAATTCTACAACCAAATATGAGTACATAGTTGAATCAAAGGAAGCAACAAAAATAGTCTAAATCAAAAGTTTTATCATTGAACACAATATATTTCATAGCATTATTAGGCTAATAGTATTGTATTGCAACAACAATTGAGTCATTGGATAAAAAAATACTAAAGTTATTATTGTTAGTGTATGCCCTAGTGGTCAATGTGTTAGTTACTATTATTAATACATCATTGAGATTTTATGTAAATAATAACCAATTATATGTATTCTATATATTTAGTATTATTTATATAATGTAGTCATCAATAAACTCTAAGGATAATGTCTATGAAATAAATATACTTTACAGGGGTAATTATGATAAGATCATAATTATGAGATACCATTGCATTAAAGTATTATTATTACCAAAATATTCTTGGTAGATGTTCTATTAAGATAGGGCATTAATGGAGTTATGAGATTGACATATGTTATGTTTCTTTCTTAAGAAGAAAGTAGTTGGAGTCATAAACTAAAGTGTTGAGATACTTGAACAAACATGTGAATGCTTGTTAGTTAAAGTTCATTGAATTACCCTATCACAAGAATTACTAAATGGAACATTGCTTATGTATTTAAGGAATTTCTCATGTGATCATTGTGTATGTGATCCTTAGACTTGAGATCACCAAGGTACCTCATATATAAATTGATTTGCTTTGATCTCATCTTAAGGTTGTCCTAATCAAGGATCACTTGTGTGGGTAAAATTGGGCATATCATGAATTATATGCAGATAGTTGATTGATTAATAAAAGATCTAACACTCTAAAGTAATCATGGGAGCATGTTCCATTTATTACCAATGACTATTGATTTAAGAAATTTTTGCACAAGCTTGAATGATGATTCATAAGTAGTTATGATCTCATTCATGGAATATATAACCATAAAAAATATTTAAGAGCTAAAATAATTGGACAATATGGAGTAAATACTAATTTTATACTCTATATTAGTTAAAAATTAGTATAATGAAAATTTTGAATTACATTAAGAGACCATGCATTGAAGAGATTAGTAAAACCACTTTGATAGTCTTAACATTTGGGTGGTCATAATATGTGGCTAGACATCAATCTTAATTTATAAATATGAATTGATTAATTCCACAATTAATGATAAATTGAAAAATTTTAATTTATGTCATCTCTTAAGATTATAATTCATATTCATTACCAAGATGTCAAGATCCTAATGGATCATACACATAAGGACAATTAATGAAATATAAAATGGAGATTAAGCTCAACTTGATTTAAAGGTTTGAGAAACTTATGAGGTTAAATATATGATATTTGAGAATATAGGAGCAAAAGGGAAATTTATTGGAAATTGATGCAAGTCACCTAAAGAGGATTCTAAAATCAGAATCCCTATAAATATCTCATAAGATAGTCAAATACTACTTGCTTAGCACATTAGGCTTACTAGCCTCCTCCTTTGTCTCTCCCTAAAAGAATTTAAGATTCTAAGAGTTGTTTTCTCTTTATATGTGTAGATTACCATGAAAGGTTAGACACTTAAATAATAATGGTTTGTGACAACCTCAACAATAGGCTTAAAAGAGAAGAATAAAATTGAAGATTACTTCAATAATTATTTTTATCTTATACAACAGATTGTAATTATATTCAACAAGTAATTAATCTACTCTAAGGAATAAAAATTTTAAATCTCAATTCCACTACATATATACATGACAGATATCTCTATGAATCCTAATAATGGTATTAAAGCCTAGCTTTACTTTTTAAATATAATTCAATTATATGTTTAATTGTTGCTGATTATCAATTTAATTGATTTATATGTTGATTTAATGTTATTACAAATTTATGAATTTTTTCAATTTGATTTTGGTCTAACAAATTGTGTTTTTTTTTTTAAAAAAACAAATGAATAATGATTAGTTCTTGAGTTAGCAATAGGTTGCTAGCATTGGACAAGAAAAAAGTAGTTCTTTCTTAACCTCCTTATGAAAGATGTGCAATGAATAAAAGGGAGGGGGATATTGCTGCCATGGCTAATTAAATTACCCATGACACAATTTGGCTTTATGAAAGCCAAAATAAAGGGGATAGCAACAAGGCACACCCTTGGCATTGCACATGTAAACCTTTCCATGGCTTTTTGAAAGCCATGATTGCTTATATACCTAAGTACTGACAACTTATATGCTTGGATATATGCATAAGCAATAGCAAGTTCAATTTTGCTTTATTGCCATGAGTGGCTACTGCCACCAAAGGGTAAAGCACCCATATGGTTGCAAGATGTTGGCCATAAAGGTTAAAGCCACATAATTGGTAGTCATGCTAGTTGTGGTTTTATGGATGGTTATGCATATGTTGTTAACACACAATCTAATACTAGGAATTGTTTTCATGTATTAGAAAGATGTTGAATAGGTCTTAAGGAGAAACCTAATAGGACTAGAATTCTAATTTTTTTAATTGCATAGAAAATTAAAGTCCTAATTTGAATAGGTTATTGAATTTAAAAAGATTTTTGATGTGATACTGCTCCTTTCCTATTAGGAATAAATAATCAAAGATCGACCTTATGCTATGAACATATATAGTAAAGTTTATATCTCAATATCTTACCACTTTTAAAAGGTTGCAATTTTTGTACATAAGCATATTATTATTTGTAGGTGCCTTAATACTTTATTTGTTGCTTTCTCATGACCCATTGTAGGATTAAATTTATACATGTCTAACATTTTGACCGTAAAATTGATATTCCAATCTAGTTTAGGTTTACAAATACATCAAGCCACCAATAACATATACATAAGGAATTAATTATATTTTCTTAGGTTTCACATCATTTTTTGAACACTACATAAGATTAACCTTTAGGATCTTCTAGAATAACTAATATCCTTTCTCTTTGAAACATTTTTAAAACTATCCTTTGTGATTCATTTACATTAGTCAATTATAAGTTAGTTCTTTCAAAAAATGTCTCTTCATCCAAGTGTTCTTCAATTTTTGAAATATAATTTGACATAGTTGTAGACAAATGGAATGTCATGGGTAAGGGAATTTTTACCCTAATTTCTTTTATATGCACATTTTAACATTGATTACACCCACTAACTTCACATTTCTAAAGAATCTACATTAGCAATTTCAATGATTGTTGGACTATTGTTTGGGCAATAAAATATATATCTTTTCCACTTCTCTAAGTAATTAATAAAGTAGTCATTGATTATTATAAAGTCTAATTTCTTTTTTTGTAGATTATAAATTCTTGCTTCTACTAGGAAATTGCAAACTTATAGCTACCTCAAACTAGTTTTTGTTTTCTTTTTTTTTCTATATATAGTTCAAAAGGAACATTTTAAACTACCTTACTAAAAATTTTATTTAATTAATAGTTTGTGATTTTGAGTACATACATCTAGAAATTTTGGGTAAGGAGTTACTCATCATGCTCTCAACCATATCCATTAATGTTTGATTATATGCCATTCTTCCATACTATTTTGTTAAAGTGAACTTATTATGCATATATGCCATAACTTTCAATGAATCTTGCAAATGGATCAAGATGCTACCCTAATTCAATATATTTTCTATAATATTCACCCCCTTTATCAGACATTATGATTTTCACCCTTTTTGTCTAATTACCTTTCAACCTTATTTATATATTCATTAAGGGTATTTGAAGATTGAGACTTTTGGGGAAGCATATAGATATAACCATAACATGAAAATTATCTATAAAGGAGAAAATATTTTTGTCCATTAAGGGTTAGAGTGTTAAAAAGTTCACAAGTATTGGTGCATATAATTTCAAGAAACTAGGAGCTTTTTGTGCTACTTTTTATTGTGTTTGGTTTGTTTACCCTTACTGTAATCAACATTCATTCTAACATTAGTAAAATCCATATTCAAAAAAATCTCATTATTCACCAATCTCACTAATCTTTCTATAGACATATAACTCAAATGTTTATACCACAAGCAAGCAAAATTTTCATTGATCATACTACATTGAATTCCAATATTATGATGATCATTAAGTAAGAATTCTACAAAGTCATTATCAAGTTTTGGTCTACATTAACCATTAATAAAAATAAATCAACCAATAATGTTTCCATTCTTATATAAATTTAAACATTCAAGTTGTAATGAATGTCCTCCATCATATTAGTTACATAAGCAGTAGCACCAAAATCAAGCTACCAAGTATTACGAGGAATATCAATTAAAATTCATACTAAGGTATTCAATTTATCTTTCTTTTTTTTAAAAAAAAAAAAAACAAAACTTTACAATTTGGGCAATCTTTATGATAATGTCTAACATTCATTATAGAAATGATACTTATTACCCTTTTATTCCTTCTTTTCAGTTTAAGGAGTATAAGCATACTCTTTCCTTTTCTTGAACTAATTGGCTCTCACTTTCAATTCTTTCCTAGCCCTTTTGCCTTAAGACACTAATAGAATAAATTGCTTGATATCTCAATCTCATTTCCTCCTCAATGAGCAAACTAGCTAATTTATTAGCTTTTTACTTATCCTTTATGGTTTTGTCATTAATCTAAAATGGCTTTAAGAGGTCATGAGTCAAAAATGAATTATAGCCAAAAAGAGTCTTCTTCCATTAATCCCAAAATCTTAAGCTTTGATGTAATATTAGTCATCTTAATGGTTCTTTCATAAGACTTGTTAATTTATTCCTATGTTTATGATGTAACTTCTCTTTCTAATTGCTTGAATCTATAATAGTTATGGGTTAATTCACAAACAATGCAAGTCAAAATCCATAACACCAAAGTGAAAATTAACTTGTTTATGTCATTATGAGAAATTTAATCCATTAAATAATACAACATATGAAACATACAAGTGAATTAAATTAGTTGCATAATCATAAATGCTCATAATTATTCATAAGTTGGATAAAATAATTATAGTACATTATAGTTCTCATTTAGGAAATCTTACAACACATTATTGTTGCAACGTGCACCTAAAAGGGAAATGCAGTGGACGTGGAAAAGATGTGCATGCTTGGACCTCAGGCTTCAAATATTGCCCAAGTCTTCTTGTCCTTTACTTAAAGTCACCATTAACCATTTAAAGTGTGATTGGAATGCCATGAATGATCAATTTGGAAGATTTCCTTATATTCTAAATGGATAGGACTCAATATGAATTGGAATTACATAATATAGATGTGAAAATTATCCTTCTTAATGATTATCTTAAAGTGAAAATTTATATAAATTAAAATAAACTTTTTTTTTTCATATAAGGTAATGATCCAATGGTTTGTAGGCTCAAGAAGTTATTATATATGAACAAAGACAAGCATTCTAGTAATGATATTTTACATTTAATATTACCATAACATTTAATATTTCCTTATAGTTTCTTGTCTATCTTGATTGTTTTTTTCTTGGTCCATTAGGAGGGTAATTTGGATGTAATGTACAAAATGATGATAACTCTCGCCATTCTTATAAACCTTATACCCCTTTCCTATAATTAAAACCTAAGACCTCAAACATAGAAGTCTAAGTTCTTAACCATTGGGGTGTCCCTTGAAGAACTCATCTAAATTGTTTTAAAGTCATGAACTACACAAAAAATCTTAAATTTTTTTTCAAGGAAAAATATTAGATTCTTAAACTTGAATTATGAACTACATAACAAATCTTTATTAATTTTATATGAAAATATTAGATCCCTTAACTTGAATCATTATTTTTAGTGAACAATCCACCTACATAATGGGGACAATATTTTTATATATTTGAGATTGGTAATATGTATGTTTTAGTAGATAATGTAATTTTTTTTTAGAAATATTCATTGATAGTGAATAAAATCAAAGATCAAGAGTCTTCATTATCTTATATTTTCTTTATGAAATGAAGTCATTGGAATTTTGAATCATTTTCAATTATATAGATTAGGAGATAAGAATAACATGCTATATTTGATTCTAAGGTCTAGATATCAAAATTTTCAACTGATATATGTAAACATTGCACTTAAGATCCTAAAACACTAACAAAAACAAGACTAGGATTGCTAACCATTAAAATAAAAGATAAAAGATAAAGAATGATTAATGTAGCAATAAAAAGGTTTTCTCTCTTTGAATTGAACTCCCCACCCTTCTCCCTTCTCCCTTTAATAGAGGAACACCTTGCTTGTGTCCTGCTTTTGAGGAAATTAACTTGCTAGATTATAATAAAATATAGAAAAAAACTATGAAGTGATGGAGATTGGTGTGATTCTATTATGTTTGATAGCCTTAATGCAATTTTGGAAGGGTTTAGGAGCTCTTTTTAGGATAAGGATTAGGGTTCAACCTTGACCCTCACACTACCACCCTAAACAATTCTTACTAAAGATGCTCCCTTAAATACAATTCACAAGGAAGATATCGTCATGATTTTTGTGGACAAGTATGCACACATTTATCTTTCAATGAAAAAATGAAAGCCATTAGAGAATAGCAATAGAACACCATTAGATTCTAAGGATGAGTTACATTTTGTTGATTTGGAGAATGAGTATTTCAATATCAAGTTCACTAGTTTAGGGATTATAACATTACTTTATGTCGTTACCCTTACATTATTATGGGCCATTACTTTGTAGTTTGTGAATGGACTCCAAATTTTTGTCCTTTAGAAGTAATGATTAACAATGATTCCTAGCAATCCCCATTGAGTATTGAAATAGTGATATTCTTAATGTAACTGGTGGTCTAATTAGTAAAATGGTCAAGTTAGATGTGTCAACACTTATTGCATATAGGGTAAATTTTCTTATCTTTATGTTAAATTTGATCTTGGTAAGCCTCTCCTTTGCAAACTTTGGATGGAAAAGATTATACATATGGTTGAATATGAGGGTCTCCCTTAAATCTATTTTGAGTGTAGGCAAATGGGTCACATTAAGGATAATTGCCCAAGCATTGTCAACTATGTCTAAAATGGTAAGGCTAGTAATGGCAATAAGCCTCTAGAGGGTCCTTTTATGCATTTATTTGTTCCTAAGTGGAAAGGTTTGGACCTTGGATGCATGCTAAAAAATAGAGCAGCGAAAAGGTTCAATTAGGTTTTATAGGAAAACTATTGCATAAGGAAACTTTTGTCAAGGTTAATTCAATTATGGATGGATCACATTTTATGGTCCTAGGAGAGATTGATGTAAACATTATGGTAGAAATTTGGTTAAGAATATTGGTAAACAAAAAGGGGAGGAGAATATTGAGTCAATTCTAAATGATAACCTTTGGGATAAGATTATATTACTAGCACTTGGCAATTGAAGAAGCTCTCTTGTTACAATATCTAGGACTTAAATAAGATCATTAATTAATTGCTACTCACCAATTGCAAGTAATGTTTATCTTGTTAAGTAAACTTTGCACTTACAATAACTGTTGCTACTAGAATTTGAGCAGAATCAATCATTCTATACATGTGTTAATGAGTATTCCACTAAGGCTACAAATGGCAATCATAGGTTCTTCTTTGTTAAGCCCTTACCAACCATATCTAAGCTTTCTTTTATTTTTACTGAAGCCTTTTAGAGGCCCAATTCAAATACCTCACTATGACCACCTCTTAAGTCATTAGACCCAACATCATCCCTTTTCTCATCATGTTTTGGTAAGAATAACTAGTAGCTATTGTTAAGGCACTAAAAATTTAATACCTCAGTCTTAATTATTCAACAGTAGATAGTGTGGAAAGGGTCAATCCCACAAGGAGTATAATCAATTTACTATTGATTAACTAAAAATTAAATATATTAACATAATTAGGGAGAAAAGTTGAATTCTAATTTTGTAACAAATAAAATAAACAAACTAATCAAACAAAAGAAATTATAGAAAGATGATATACGAAAAGTCCAATTCCAAGTTCTTTTTTAATGGTGGAATAATTGATTTTGGTTACATTTAAAGTCATCAAGGCATAACAAATGACACAAGTGACCTTGCCAACTTTATGTCCAAAACAACTCCCACAGCATAATTGTTTACTTCATACATAATCCCAAATGGCAACTCCTAATCTAACAGTTGCATTGCTAGTGTTAAGGTCAAATGCTTCTTCAACTTGCTGATTGCATCCTTACACTCCTCATCAAACTGAAATGATATGTCCTTTTGTAACAACTTACATAAGGGCAAAGCTATCTTTGAAAAATCCTTGATAAGTCTATAATAAAAACCTATATGGCCAATAAAAGATCAAACCTCTTGCACATTTATGGGATAAGATAAAACCTTAATAATATCTATCTTAGACTTATCCACTTTTATTCCCTTAACTAAAATAACTTGTCTTGAAAGTATACCTTACTTTTCCATAAAATCACATTTTCCCAATTTAGAACCAAGTTAGTTTCTAATCATCTCTAAATTATCATTGTAAGGTTATCTAAACATCTATCAAAGGAATCAATTTCTAATCATCTCTTCAAGATCATTGTAAAGTTATCTAAGCATCTATCAAAGGAAACACCATAAACACGAAAGTCATCCATAAATACTTCTATGATGTTCTTTATATAATTAGAAAATATACTAACCATACATCTCTAAAATATGGTTAGAGCATAGCAAAGTCTAAATGGTATCTAACGATAAGCAAACACATTGAATGAACACATGAAAGTCATCTTCTTTTAATCTTCCATTGTAATTGAAATTTGTTTATAACCTAAAACACCATCAAGTAAGTAATAATGAGTATGACTAGCTAATATCACTTAAAGAAAAATAAAAATTGATCTTTGCAAGTGGCATAATTCAACTTCTTATAATCAATACAAACTCTCCTCCTTGTTTGCACATTTGTAGGTACCAACTCATTATCATCTTTTGGAACCACATTGACACCAATTTCTTTGGGACCACCTACATCAAACACACCCACTTACTATTTGAGATTGGATATATGATACCAACATCAAGGAGCTTTATAATCTCATTTTTTTCACTACCTCCATCATTGTGGTATTCAACTAGTGTTAAGCTTCCCTAGTTGGATTAGCTCTTTCTTCCAATGATATTTGGTGCATGTATATGGTTGGACTTATCCCTTTAATGTCTAAAATTGTCTAACCAATCATCATTGTATGCTCCCTTAGCACACAAATTGACTTCTCTTCGTTCACATGTGTCAAATCCCTTAAAATAAGAACTAGCAAGGTGTCATCCTCTCCTAAATACACATACTTCAAATGAGTTGGTAATGGTTTCATTCTAGCATAAGATCCAACAAAACAAAAAGTAGAAGCTTTTTAAGAGAAGCAAGTAACTAAATAGAAAAAACTACATTTTTATTTGGAATTACTGATAATAAATTTAATACAACCATAGTCTTCTTTTAACTCCTCACTTAGCATAACCTCTCTTTTTTCTAACTTAAAATGTTTTATGATGGAAACCTCTAACTCTTCCTTGTCAACTCAAAAACTTCTCATACAAAAAAATCAATGACATTAATGGCACAAATTAAGTGGACATAGCCATGGTACCTTATCACCTAATAAATATTGAACTAAATCTATTCATCATCAAACTCGATCATTAAGTTACCCTTATACACATCAATCCTCATTGTTGTTGTCTTCAAGAATGGCCTCCCCAATGAAATAGGTGTAACGTTAGGAGAAGCATCATCATCCATATTAACTATATAGAAGTCAATTAGAAACACTAACTCTTTCACTTGCACTAACACATCATGAATAACCCCTTTAAGGTAAGCATTAGTATCATCAACCAATTGTATAATGACATTAGTATTTTTTAAAGGTCCTAGATTTAAAGAAGCATAAATGGATCATAACATAAGATGACCTATTTTAAATCTGACATAGCTCTTTCAAATATGATATGACCTATTTACATGAAATGGTGAACATCCTTAGATCTTTACACTTAGGGGGAATCCTTTGTTAGAGAACTTTAGATATGTTCTCTCCCATTTTGATGTTCTCATCATCTCTCAATCTCCACTTATTAGTGCATAATTCCTTAAGAAATTTTGCATACCTTAGTATTTGCTTAATTGCATCTTGTAGTGGTATGTTTACCTTTAACTTATGAAATGTCTTAAGAATTTCTCTCTCTTGCTCCTCCTTCTTAGATTTTGTGCATTTAATAGGAAAAGGAAAGGAGTTAGCTTTAATTTGAATAGTAGGGTTAGAAATTACTTTATATGGATAAATCTCTACATCCTTCTTAATTTCCTCCTTAATAGCTTTAATAGGTGTTTTCTTAAGAGGTTCTTCCATATCTTTTCCATTTCTTAATGATATGGCACTTGCATTCACTTTTGCATTTACTAGGGTTTGAGAAGATAATTTTCTTAAACCCTGAGCATCTAATCTACTGACTATAATAGATAGCTAACTCACCTATTTCTTAAAATTTTGTATGCTTGCCTTTATCTCCTATTGGAATTGTTTAGTGTAAGTTAAGAAGGTTTTAAACATATCCTTTGACAACATGCCTAAAGAGGATGAGGTTGCTTATTTAGGTCGACATGGCTATTGGGTTTGTTAAAATCTTGCTTGTGTATTTTGATATGCATTTTGAACTAGCTGCCTATTTCCTCCATAACTTAAATTAGGTTTATCCCTTGATCTTACATTATATGTATTAAAATAGGGATCATACTTCCTTGGTTGCCTTTGGAATTCTCCTATTGTATACACTTATTTCTCTTGAAGAACTAGGCATGAGCTTATTGGATGTCCAACTATTGACCATATGCTTTACACCTTAGCTTATTGCATATTTCCCACAGCCATCTGTTGAACAATAGAGGTAAGATAAAAATCTATCATTAAATAAAGGATATATTCACCTCCTTCACTTTTCTAATTAGGGTATCTTGTCTTGTTCCAAACTACTGGGTGTTCATTGCTATATTGGAGACCAAATTCCTTGCATAATTTAATGCCTTATCAACCAAAGCTCTTTCACTTATTATGTCTACCATGTTCCTATCCATAAGGAGTAAGCCTAATAAAATATTGAATCAATAACTAATCATTTATCTAATGGTGTGGATAGCTTACATATAACTTTTGGAATCTTTTGTGGTACTCATAAAAGGTCTCTCTATTGTACTAATGAGTACTATAAATTTCTTTCCTTATAATCATAGCCTTATAAACCTAAAAATAGTTTTCCAAAAGCTATGTCTTCATCTTGTTTCATGTTGTGATTGACCCTAATAGTAGATAATAAAGTTGATCCTTGGCATCATTAGCTATAAAAAATGGAAAAATTCTTAATTTCATCTACTCCTTCATTACACCTATTAGTTTCATGTTTGATTAGACAACATGGAATTCCTTTAAATACTTGTTAGGATCCTTACCTACATGATCACAAAAAGTGGGTAACAAATGTATTGGTCTTGATTTAAGTTCAAAAGTTACATATGACATAGCATATTTTATACACAAAGGCTATAAATTAAAGTTACGAGCAACAAGCTCTTTTAAAACCAAGTTAATTGTAGCTATGTCTTCAAACACTAAATCACTAGATGAACTACTAGATACAAAATAGAGAGCTATGATGATGCTAGGTGAATAATATTATAATCAACTTAGTAAAACTATATATATATATATATATATAGAGTTATATATAACAAAATGCTAAAGTTGATAGAAAATGTTCATTGGTATTGATGGCAAATTTTGCTAGCTATCATTAAGGCAATAAAAATTTAATACCTCACTCTTAATTATTTAATTGTAGATAGTGTGAGTAAGGGTCAATCTCACAAAGAGTGCAATTCATTCATTATTGATTAACTAAAAATTGAAGATATTAACTTGATGAGAAAGAAAAGTAGAATTTTGATTTTGTAACAAATAAAATAAATAAACTAATAAAAAAAATTATAGAAAGATTAAATACATTAATAATTATGAAAGCAATGTAAAGATAGCCGAATGAAAATTACAAATTGTATAAATATGTAAGTGTGTGTGAGAGAGAGAAAGAGAGAAAGAGAGAGAGAGAGAGAGAGAGGTAAATGGGGTTATTAAAATAGGAGTAGCTTAGCTTCAATTTTCTCTTTAATTGATCAAGATGTAAGTGATCATAAATATATGAAATCCTACTAGTTTACTATGAATAAAAATTATGATATATAGTTGTAAGACACTCACCAATTGCCATCATTTTGCATAAGAATACCATACCTTGGGTGTCATTGATAAGAGCATCACTAAGACCTTATCCAACTATTAATTATGGGTTATTTAGGCTTATTCTTATTATCTTAGGCCACGTGAAGGACCCTGTGTCCATCCTTCTTGGTCTAATTCACCTCAGCTCATTTATATAAGTCTTGAAACATTATGGCAAAGTAGACATGGCTCATGCCCAATTAAAGTTTCTTTCTTAATGAATAAGAACTTGTGATTATTTTTTTATTATTGTTATTAAGTAGTAAGTTTAGTTGGTTAAAGAAGACAATTTTTAATTATAAATGAGATATAAGTTTTGAACCCTATATCTCATCCTAAATTTTCAAATTTGGTTACCTGTATAGTCATATATGTACTAAACAAGTTTAGATCACACATTGCTTACATTACCATTAAAATTCATTAACCCAAAGTTCCTTTTAAACCTATATATACCAATTCCTCTAACCACTCAAGTAAGTATCTCAAGGTTACTCATGCATACACTTTCTATCTCTTTATATTTACTTCTTATCCTTTTCTCTATTAGTAACATCTAATTCAAATTTTGCATTTCTAAAACCAAATTCCCAATGTAGCCCTCCTCAATCTTTCAATATTTTTGCAAGTGTCCAATTTAACCCAGTTCATTCAATTGAACTATTTGTTTTCTACCTTTATAAGTGTCCAATTTAACTTAACTTACATTATTAGTACTTAAGTACCTAACATACTTCACTATGCTACTTGAATAAGTTTAGATTAATTGAGCAATTACATCATTATTAAAAGGCATCAATTTGTGCTCTTCCTATACCTATAAATGCCAAGTTCCTCTAAGACCTAATAGGTAAACAAAGACTACACTCTCTTTATATTTTCTTCTCCCACCTAACTCTATTAGCATCATGTAATTAAATTTTAGAGTGCTAATGCTAGACTCATATTTTAGGGAGATATAAAAAAAGCTTTAAATTATAATAATTACGCATTCACCAAATATAAGTTTATGGCTAATGGTCTCAGAAGTATCATTTTTGTAATTGATTTAGAATTAAATAATGAAAAATCATGAAAATACATATACACATTATATATACATACAATTATTAAATATAATATTTGTAATCATCAAATAATAAATGTGTTTAATTTAACAAAAATATGTATATAAGGAATAATGCCATATGTGCCAACAACATATAAAATTTTTATTTCCACATTGAAGATTTGAGCTCAATTAAATGAACATGATTTTTTTAATATGTTGTTGCACATGTGAAGCATTATTTAATAGATGCATATTTTTCAATTTTGATGTGTTTTTAATTGTTGATTGCATATTTTATATTTGATAATCTTTTACATTTTTTCAAACTTTTCAAAAATTTGTACAAGTTATTTTATATGCATATTTAAACTAATGATTATTACTATTGATTGGATATTTTATTAATTATTTCAAATTTTTTACCAAAATAATTTTTTTAGAACTAGTTCATGGCACATTAATGGGATGCATTAGGTGCTTAACTTATAATTAAATGCAAGCATTAATGCATTAGATGCTAAACTTGAAACCAAAAGAACTTAAGGAAGCTAAAATCCCAAAGGTGACCTAAAGCCTAAATTAATTTGACCTAACCAAGTGCCACCTCCAGTTACCATCATATTAAGATAACTCACCTAATAACTTTAGACATATGGGTGCTATCTTTTGCACATTAATGTTAGAGACTTTGTAGCAACTTCAAGGAGCTTATAATGTAAGCTACATTGCAACTAGTTGTCTACTTACTAACCCCCTTTCATTTATTATATCTTAAAATTTCAAGATGCTATGATATTTCTTTAGAAAATTGTAGTTCACCAACCTTAAGAAATTAAAGTCAATTAAACAGTTTTAGGTATCTAGTTGTCTATATATATAATAGTAGAGGATGACTTATAACTCATAAATGTTGTTAAAGAAGCTTTTAAAACCTTATATTGTATTTTATATACATAAATGGTAAACCCTTCTTACAAATAGATTTTGAATTCACTTTAAATTAGTTATAGTAATGCACACAAATTTGTACAAAGCAATAACATTGGAACATAAGACTTTGTTGGGTTGTATTTTGACAACATTGCTGCTCATTCAATTCCCATTCAGAAAGGCTAATGATGGATGAAATTCAATTTGAACCTTTATCTTTTCAAGGTTGAAAAAATGTTGCAAATACTCATACCATGATACAAGCATATCATGGTTGCAAATGCAATAAAAGAAGCACATGATTTGTTTAAGATGTCGGTTGATGTACTAATGGGCATTTTGAGTAGGCACTCCAAAGTTAAACTCCCATTAAAGGTGAGAAAAGTAAACAATTTAAGTAGAAGCAAAGATCCTCTTATGATAGAGGATGAGGACAAAGTAGTTCCTATAATAACAATTGAGGTTAAGGAGGTCACTATAATAATCATAGAGATGCAAACAATCAATCAATACAATGACCAATAGATATTAAACCAAACATATAAAGATGGAGGTTGAGGCTAACAAATAGGTTGTGATAGAGTAAGTATGACAAATCTAATGTTAAGTGTTACTCATGCCATAAACATGACCATTATGCTAATAAATGCAGGTCTAAGATGAATAATTTGAGCTATTAACTTCATCTCCTTTAAGATTGCAATAGCCCTTTCTCTCTAAGAGTTGCTTTTAAGATTTGCAAGTTATTCTCTTTTCCTCATAGTTATGCCCATTACAATTGCATTTTGGAATAGTTATGTGGCTAATTGTACCACCAATGGGCTGCATTAGCTTATTAGGTGACCAAATGCTAGATTCATTAATGGCACTTAATAAGGAATGTGGAGAGAAAGAGCAAAATTAAATCAATATTTATAATTGGTAATACATCATCAATCATCTAATCAACTAGAAATCTACTAATGCTATGATAAAACATAAGGAATACAATAGAGCTAAAATTAGCTAATTCCAAACTTATACCATAGAGTTACAATAGTCTCCTTATTGTTACAATTACACTAGAATGTCCTACTAATAACCCTTTATACCGTAAGGAAATTAACACCTTCTCAGATCATTATTTGCACCACTTACCAACCTTCCATTCCATAATAATTAGTAGTCATTCCAACTATAAAGAGTGTTGATAAACTCTCCCTTTTACAATTAAGAGAGTAGTTACAAAAGTTAAGGATCACTTTGCCAAGTTGCTTGATATAGAATAGCACTACAAATTGTTGCTATCATTATAGAAAGTGCATCAATTGCCAAATTGATTTTTCCCTCTTTATACATAATGTCATAAACAAGCCACATCAATTTAACTAACTAGGTTTGTTGACTCATAATAAAGATTTTTTAATCTAGGAGATATATGAGGCTATAACAATATGTTTTGATATTAAAGTGCCAATCTTGGAGATGATGTTTCCAGGTAGTTACTGAAAAAATAATAACTAATAGTTCTTTTTCATAAATTAATAGTGAGAAGTATTAGTGAGAAAGCCTTGTTGATAAAGGCTACTAGATGACTCTCCTACATTAAAATAGTTCCCATTCTTACACCTAATGCATCAATTTCCACAACAAAATCTTTAATAAAATTTGGTAAGATCAAAATAGGAGCAATTATAAGCGCCTTCTTCAAATCTTCAAAAATTGTAATAGCTTTTGTGTTCTAATCCATGGGTTATGCCTCTTGTCAACCAATACCATAAGAGCTACAAATGGGTTATAAGTGATCTTAATAATACTTGTCTATAACATTTTTTTTGTATAAGATTTTCTATGACATTTTTCTATATTGTAGTGGCTTGGTGTTAACAGAAACTTATGATCTTGAAGATTGCATGGAAACAATTATTTAAGGTCTATAAAGATGTCAAGGAATTGATTTAATAGAGTATTGACATCACGTATAGTTGTTATTAGTGCTAGAGAAGAACCCATAGAAGTTGTAATGGCATAAAGTTCCAAGTCAAACTATGGTTTTAGATATAGCTTATAATGTTGAACAACAACTTGTTATTGGTGTTGTTGTAAGACTTTTCCTATAGCCTTAAAATTGATTTTTTAGACAATATGCTCCAAAAAACTCTTAAGAATTCATTGTCTACTCTTAGGTTGGAATTCCATCACAAGTTCATCAAAGTTCCAACTAATATTGCCCAATGCTTTCAACCATTGAATTCCTACAAACATGCCATAACTTTATAAAGGAAAAATATAGACATCTACTTTAGAAATGTCATCTAGTAACTACCATTAAAACCTCTTGCAAATGTGAGGGCAAAGAATAATGTTGCCATCAATCACCTTTGATTTTAAAATCCTAATAGCCTTCAGTTTACACCTTAATTTCTTTGCTAGATTTTCATCTAAAAAATTATGTATGCCATCTAAGTCTATCAACATATGCATAGTTTGGAATCCACATACCAAGTGACCCTCATGGTGTTTGAATATGGTTTGCCATGGTAGTGATATCATAAAGAGAAATATGAGGTTATAAATCCAACTCTTCATTTGTCAAAGGGATTGACATTAATTCATCTAACTCCTCTTCACCATTCTTATCTTCAACTTCAATTACATATTGTTCCTTATGTTGATATTTATGGTTAGCTTTATACTTATCACACCAATGGCAAAATCTCTTACTCTTCCTTCATTACATGGTCTCTCCAAACTTCACCCTAGTAACCTTAGACTACTAGCTAGATTTTTGGCTACCATTAGTCACCTTCTCATATAAAGAAAGCTAAAAGAAATATATTAAGGCTTAGGTGAAAGCCCCATATTCCTATTAATGGATTTGGATTTCTACCTAAGTACTACATTAGTAGCTTCCTACAATTTGGCCAAACCATAAGCATATGGTAAGGTTTTTGGCATAAACATTTTGACTAAGGTTTGGATTTCATCTTTTAATCTACTCAAGAACACCTTTAAGCGTACTCCTTAGTCAATTGCACTTTACTATACAAGAAATCAAATTGGTTTTCATATCTTGTCGTAGTTCCATTATGCCCAAGGCCTAATAGAGTTGACATAGAATTATCAAAAGTAATGTTGCCAAATCCAATGGATATAGCTAACATATATTTTTCCTATGAAGGACAATCCCCTATGGGCCTTTGTCCCACAAAGTTCTTATGCTACTACAGTGAAACATCATTAAGAGATCTATCTACCATCTTAACCTTTGTTTCTTTTAAAGTTCAATCAAGCTTAAAAAAGTTTTCACATTTATAGATCTGGCCAAGTACAATAGTTCCATGAAAGGTGGAATTATTGAGCCTAGGGTTTCTTATAGCACATGGAAATGCCCTAATTAGAAGATGCAAGAGATTGGTTCTAGCTCATGAACTAATTTTGGACAAAAGTCTCAATACAAAATTCTCTAAGATCATCCATCTCTTTTTTTTTTTCGATTCTTGCAAACTCCTAAGCATCTCTTCCATCTTTTTAAAGTCTTGCAACCTAGAGTCATTTAACCTTATTCCAACAACCATTGAAGCAAGCTCTTCCAAGAAGACAAAGCTTTGATACCAACTTTGATGAAGGCTAATCTATCAATCAAGAAATCTTTAAGAATGAAGAAAAGAGTTTAAGAAGCTAAATTGATTAATGAAATTTGATAAGGAATGTAGATTGAGTGAGAGAGAAAAAGGAAAGAGAAACTAAATAAGGAGCTAAAGGAATGGGATTTTATTATTATCAATCTACCATACAATCTACAATCATTAGTACTTATAGTTGGCAATAAATCATCTAATAATCATCTAATCAGCTAAGAATCTATCAATGAAATGATGAATTAAAATGAGTTCAATAGAGCTCCAATTAGCTATTTCCTAACCCTTAACAACTTTTCCCACTTATTCTTCTCAATCTTATCTTCTTTTAATTATCCATGTTAAAAGGTCCACATGTCACCTCTTTCAACTATTTTAACTATCTTTATTTTGATTCCCTAGCTTTGTAAACTCAACTTTATAGTGAGCAAAACTAATTGCATTAGACATAGGCATTATGCTAGTCATTGATCCCATGTTATATAAATTGATAAATTTTACTACAAAATCTAAAAGATAGCAAATTATAATTTTTCTTTCAATAAAAAAATTTAGCTATAAAACATTTGAGGTTTTAGTCTAAACTAGTTGGAAAATAAATATCTAAAATACTTGTTTTGATTTACAAGTGATCACATATTAGCATGACAAGATTTCTTCCATGTTGGGAAAGGATTCACCTTTTTAATACCAATAAACAACATGTAACAATATATCTTAGATCTATTGTCTTTCTTAACAAATTAACCAAATAGGTAGATAACACTTTCCTAACAACAACACACCAAAACCAAAATGAAATAATCAATAAACCATCACAACATAAGAGACAACAGAAATTTTATATGGAAAATTCTCTCACGTGAAGAGAAAAGACGCAAAACCATTGTCCACTAAAATGTTACAATATTAATGGGTTCACAATACAATTTTTCAATACAAATACTAGAATTCACCTATAAAGACTAGTTATCCATCAAGAATACAAATTCTTAGCTTATCATTATAATCAACATCATCACATCATCACAATGATGAATTACAACAAGAGTTTAGAGAGACCTTGCCAAATGGTTGAATTGGAAGTAGAACATAATACAATAAATGGAGAGTCATAATAATTGATGTGTAGAGCTTGTTCTCATAATTAACTTGTTTAATTTCAACTTAAAGAGCAAAATCCACCATTTGATCTTCCAAGAATTGTGGCGCTCCTTCCCTTTCAAAAACAACATATTGAAATCATAAGAGAATGAGATATCAACATACTGAAAAGAATAAATGGATGGATAAACAAAGTTACTTTGTTTGGCTTATAGGTTATGCTTATCCATGAAAATGGATTAAGAATATTTATTACATAGTAAATAAGAGATATTATGGTGTTACACAAAACCCTTTCATTCCAAAAAGCCTAATACACTCAAGTTGACACTCACTCTTTCTATATAAATCACAAAAGCTTACATTTCATCAACTTACATAATAAAAGAGCTATTTTTGTCCTTATCCCTCTAAACTAATTGTATTTAATTTACTCCTTGTAGTAGAGGACCTTTTATATACTTTGTAAATTGAAAGAAGGAAAAAAATATGGATGTGATAACAAACATAATTAATATGATTGTTTTCAAGTGCTTTACTGTAAGCAAAATGGATATTAAATTAGTTCACATAGTTATTGTTATGGATTTCATTTGCATGAACTAGCCACCCTCTTTGGGCCATCAAATCTTACATATGGGACCAAGGAGTGTACCAAATTAATTGCTAGTGAGACCATGGAAAAATGCCAACTCGATTGTCTTAGCCTGCCCTTAATTAATAAGCATTATTTCATATAAATAAACATATGCTACAACATTCAATTCCAAGATATTTTTTTAATAATATTTATACTAATAGTATAAGCATTATACCTAATCCTATAAATTTGACATTTAAGTCTCCCTTTCTCCCTCAAGGCAAACTCAACTATTTAGAAAATTCTTTTTAAGAGGATAAGATTCTTACTGTAATTTAAAATATAAAGTCAACAACTTTCCTAGCTCATATGGATTTATGATAGCTTTATACAAAGAATGCCAAAATTCTAACATTTGCCAAGCCTTTGACAATTTCTTTAACGTAAGTTCCTTTGCACTTTCACTTAATTCTACTTTCATTGATTTGTTACTAATGAATGCTAAAGTTGAAGATATAAAAGGATTATGAGCCTATGAGAATTATTAACATCTTCCACAAGATTTTATCAAGAGTACCATCTAAGAGATTGAAATTGAAAGTGCATAAATTTATCTCTCTGAATCAATGCACTTTTGTTCATGTTGAAAAAATTTTAGATGTGGCTTTGATTGCCAATGATGCATTGATTTTTGCATGTGAAGCAATAAGAGTAGTTTGGTGCGCAAATTATATATTAAAAAAACTTATGGCTACATTACTTAAAAGTTTTTCTTCATCATCATGCAACAAATAGATTTTAATCCAAAAAGATTGACTTGAATGCATATTTGCATCACATTAGCCACTATCTTGATTCCTATTATTGGAAAAAGGATTTTAGAAATGAAAGGTGTTAAGGCAAGGATACTAATTATCTTTATTAATATATCATTTTGTTATGAAAGCCTTGGCTTATTGCCTCAAAGCAATTGAGGATAAAAATCTAATTAAAAAAATTTTAATAAGGGACACATATAAAGATGTGAGATCCATCATCTCTTATTTGAAGATAGTGTGCTATTTTTGTATGAAGTAGATGAAGCATGGATCATCTAGCTTAAAATAGTCCTAAAATGCTTTAAGGCAACTTTAGGACTTACTTTGTGATGATTAATAATTTGGTATTGTTCACATATACTTAGTGATGCAAATGTTATTTTTTGCTTTAGATTTACTAAGGCATCTCTCAAAGAGATAAACCTAAATCTAAGGAAATTTTAAGGCCAATCTTAGAGAAAACCTTTTCTAAGCATCTTTTTTAAAAGTGGTAAACTTACTTTTATCAAGATTACATTATGTTAAGAGTATTTTAAACATGTGTTTAGTAATATGTCTTATGATTCATTAATTTTCCTAGCCATTATTGAATGACATTTCTAATCATTGGTTGATTTATTATATATATTCCAACACATGGTTGATTGACAAATTAATTGGCATATTTTGTTCTTATTATGGAATATTATCATTTAGTATATGTTATATAAGTTAAGGTCCTTGAATTTAAATTGCACTCATTGTTTTTTCAAAGAATTTGTAGTCTTTTTTATATTCTATTTTTAGAAAGGTTTTGAATGAGATTTTAAGGCAAGATGAAAATAATCAAAATATTTAAAATGTTAGCAAAAATTTAGGACTAGTTGACCAAACTTGTTGACTAGACAACATGAAGAAAAGAGATGGAAAGCTAAAATGTTTCAAAAAGTTTGGTCTAGTGGTTGTGGTTGATTGGACGTGCAAAATAATGTTGGCTAAAAGATGAAAGGGAACAAAGATTTAAGGCCAATTTTACCTAACAAGGCAATCAACCAATTTGATTGAAGAATAAAAAAGTGTATAATGCTAAAATGTGCTACCCTAGGAAAAAGTGATAAAAGTTAAAGAATTCAAAAAATTTTGAACCAATTGACTTATCAAATTACTACGGTAGACTGATACCCCAAGGAAAGAAGTATCCAAATTTGGTTTTAGATATTAATTGACTCTCTTTCTGGAATTTGATTTTAATCATAATGACTAGTTTAGCCATTGTAGTTTATAAGAGTATCTTGAAAACTCTATGTTAGACACCTCGAATACCTTGAACAATAGAGAAAAGCTTAAGAACTTTAACATGTAATAAAAGGAGAAAAAAGAGTAAAGTGTGATCAAGAGAGAAAATTAGGTGCAAAAGGCTCAAGTGTGAATTTATGAAAAAAGAAAAAAATAAAGTGCTATAGTTTGAAAAGTGTTAGAGTTTATGAGCTCTAGAGTTATGTAAAACTACATGGATGGAAAAAAGGAGATACATTTAAGCAACAACCTAATCAAATGAGAGCTATGATGAATAGGAGAATTACTCTTACTCAAAAGAGAGGAGGTTAAGATAGCACTATTATTTAAGAGACTCTTTTAGTACTTAAGAAGGAAAAGACAAAGCATAAAAAAATCTTCCAGACATAATGGTGAGAAAGATAATCCAAAGGAAAAGGAGATCATACGTTATGGATGCCACAAACCTAGCCATATTGCATCTAATTGTCCTAATAATAATAAAAAAAAAGAATGGACAAGAATCCAACAAAGATGATACTTAAAGCCACTTGGAATGGCTCAAGTGATTAGGATGATAACTCAACTGATGATTTTAGCATCAATATGGCCTTTATGGCAAATAAAGAAGAGGTTACATTTGACATTGAGTCTCATGATAATGCATTCATTAAAGAGTTGTATGTCAAGTTAGAAAGCATGAATAGGAAACTCAGTAACATAGATGCCAAAAATATGAGCCTCAAGGCTTAAGTTGAATCCTTTGAAAAGGAAAATACTTCCTTGAAGCATGAGAATGCTTCCTTAAAGTGGGAGATCAAATCTCTTATTAAAAAGAGGAATGACTTACAAGATGTTCATGTTAAAAAGTAAAGACTTATGAACCTCTTAGGTAAAAACATCCTATTTAAGGTGGAAGTGGCTAAGCTTTAAGAATCATTTGATCAATTTATTGAGGAAAAGACAAGCTTGATATGTTGCTTATCTCACAAAGGCCCCAAGGGGTGAAAAATGGCTTGGACTATGCATATTAACCTAAAGCTTTTAAAGGGAAACCATGAGCACACACAAGCAAAATCATCTGGAAAGATGTTTCATAAGTATGCACATGCTTCTACATCACACCATTATAGTAAGATTGCACATGCAAATATGTTTATATATGCATTTCTCACCAACTTAGAAGTAAAACACCACCTGCAGAAACATTTTCACACAATAGATATCATGATCATCCATGTGGTAGATACTATGTTTATTCATATTATAGATATCATGCTAAGAAGCATACTAAATGTTATTTATGTAATGATTATGATCATATGTAGTTTACTTGTCATTTTAGAAGGAATTTAGAGAGTTTCAAATATTCACATGTAGGTGCTTAATGCACCAAGGCTAATATTCAAAGACTTAATAAAGTTTGGATAATTAAATCTATATGATCTTTATGTAAGTTTGTCTTAAGAGTGGCTTGACATCAATAGAATGGTACTTAGATAATGACTGTTCTAAACACACGATTAAAGATGTCAAGCACTTCATTTCCTTTAAGGGAAGTGATGGTCATGAGGTAGCTTTTGGTGACAATGTCAAAATGAAGAATTGTGGATTAAAATAAAAGGTTGTGACAAGTAAGTATAAAGTAACTCATAATGCTCAACCAACATAACCTTATAAAAGGATTTCCTAACATGAAATATGAGAAGGACAAGGAGTGTGATGCAAACCAAATTGGTAAGCAAAGTAACTATTATGTTAAGGACAAAAAGTTAATATTTACCCCTAGGCCCTTGGAGTTGCTGCATATGGATATAAAGTACATAAAAGTCTTTGGATACAGGTATGGAGAAACATCATTTGATCTGTTGGCAGATATGTTAAATGAAATATTTGCTACTTACGGAACTTTTGAATAGAGTTTACAAAGAAACTAGAAATAGATATTGTACCACTTTTTAGTATGAGGTGTGGCTTAATATAAGACATCTTTCTTCTTACTACCCCAACCCTATTACTTCTCCTTTTTCAATAAATGAGTGATCATTTTTGTTAAAAGGAAGAGTGTAATAGACCATACCATAATGCAACAATTAGAAACATTAACTTAATGCTCTAGAAAACAACATAATATAGGATTAATTATACAAACAAATAAACCAAACCAAAATAGGTGAAAAGACAATAGTTGTGGACCTTAAAGTTGAAACCCAAGCTCATCCACAAGAACATGAACAACCAACAAAAGTGGAAAAGTAGCACTCAAATCAACCATAAAAACCATAACTAATAATAAGAAGAGCAATATGTAGGGCTTAATAAATATTTAAAATGTTTCAATAAATAGATATATCAATTAATGTTTATTGTTTCCATACATTTAAAGCTTTAAGCATTTTAATTTTAAGGCTTAGTTGAATGTAATGTAAAACTTTAATGGTTTCATGAGTAGGTCTTGCACCACCCTGTATTATATGGGAGTAATAATGTAATCATTTTTGTTAATTGATCATTTTTTTTTAACTTATGTACAAACTTAGTTTTATTTGTAATGTTATTCCTATTAAACAAGAGAAAATTAAAGAAGAAAAACTACTATGTGAACTAACAAAATGGGCAATGCTACTTTTCAATTTTCATATGATATTTTTCCAAAATTATGTGAAAATTTTATAAATTGAAAATTTTTATTATAATATTACAAGTTTGAGAAAAAGGGAATTCTTTAATGTGATATAGTTTCTAAGGAATTCTATAAATTTATCAAAGTAGCATGTATAATTTCTAAGGTTCATATAATTTTTTCAAAGTGACAACATATATGATTTATAAGGTTCTTAAAAGTTTATCAAAATGTTATATATAATTTCGAATGTGTTTTATAATTTTATCAAGATGTCATAACATAGTTCAAAGTTATTGTATCATCTTGTTAAAGTGTTGCCCCAAGTGAGATTTGTAGTCAAAATGTAAATGATTTTATAGAACACTAATTAACATAAGTTGCACAAAAAATAGTCTTAAAGTCTAAGTCATATATTGGTCAACACATTATTTAGATGGTTGATTGAATAATTACTATCATAAGTAACATAGAGGGATGATGAGCCCATCCAAAAAATTAAATCTGAAGAGTAAATTAAGCAAAATGAATGGACTTATTAATTAGTGATAACTAAAAGTGAGACAAATAAAGATTAATTAACATTTTTAATGGTTTAGTTGGCATGCTTACTAATACATCTATTGTTAGTTAAAGTGTCATATTCAATATTTGCAAAGATGGCTAAACTTATGCCTTTGTATACACCAACTATAATGTTATACCGATAAGTTTGATCATTTGTCATTTTCAAAGTGTGTAAGTGAGATTTGATTGAAATATTATATAATTTTTTATATTCATTGTATTGTATTTCATTTCTAAGGCTTCATATAATTTGATCAAAATGTCATATATAATATAGATAAAAATTATATGATATCTTAGAGATTATATACAACACTTAATATATGAAATCTTAAAGGTTATATACATCACTTTAATAAAATTACATCAAACCTTAAAAATTATATATGATACTTTAAAAAATCATATACAATAGTTTAATAAAATTATATGACACCTTAAAGATTATATATGACACTTTGATAAAATTATATGATACATAAGAGATTATATAAGATGCTTCAATATATGATACTTTAGAGATTATTTACATCACTCTAATAAAATTATACAATACCTTATAAATTATATGCGGTGCTTTGTAAAAATTATATGACATCTTAAAGATATGTACATTACTTACATAAAATTATATGACAATTTAGAAATTATATATAACTAGTAAACAACATCTAAGATATTATATATGGTTGACCTAGAAGTGCATACCACACAATTCTGTGTGTTCTACAAGAGAATTAAGCAGTAGTTTTGTGTCCAACTAAACTTTTTACATCAATTTTTCAAATGTTGTATGCCAAACTTACTCACTATTGAAGAAATATGATACTTAATTAAATGAGGAAAAATAATAAAAAAATTAAAAATCTTGTAAACCTTCATAAAAATTTCATTTTGATAACTTGTGTTTAAAAATATATTCCAATTTCATCTATATTTTGCTAATTTTGGTTTTAATTTGAAATTATATCAATATTATTTTAAAGATATGCTGATAGGCTTAATTAAATGAAAATTAATCATAAATTCATTAGCATGTAACTTTGATGTTCAAGTCTAGTTTACCAATAAGATTTTAATTACACTACAAGTCCCCTTGGCTTTGAAAATCTTTGTCCAAGTGTGGTCGACTTCATAGACTAGGTATTAACTATAGTTTACTTTACTGTTTATCAATTGTTTCAATTGCAAGTTACTTGTTAATAACTAAAACTAAGAAAGAACTGATGAAACACTTATATGATAATGTTTACTTAATTTTAAGGATATATAAGTATTTGATTCAAGTCCTAATTATTTTATTATATTCTCACAATTTATAGTATTTAACATTAATTTAATATTTAATATTTAGTTTTTTATAGTATTTTAATAAAATTAATATTTTAACTTATATTTAGTTTACTCAATTTATTCAATTACAATCAAACATATATTATAATTTAGCCAATTGATGTTAGTAATTTTTTACTTATGTCTATAATTTGATCAATGCAAATACTCATATTTAAGGAAAATAAAAGAATAAAAAAAATTAATTTCTACAAAAAAATATTCCCAATTTTTTTATTCTTTTACAAAAAAAATTTATATATATTTTCAAATTTATCTTCTTTCTTAAATAGGGAAAACTACCTAGTATGACACTTAAATGTATTTCTTTCTTTCTCATCTCCTTATATCAGATGGGCTATTAATAAGTACTAATGACTTAACATTAGCCTAGGGAGGTCTCATTTGTGCACCTTAATATAAAAATGGTGATGCTAGATTAGGGGTTGAATACATTGGACAAGGGTTAAATTACAATCATGGATTGTCATATGGTAGACATATTTTTGATCTATAAACTTATTCTAACATGAAATATGAAGGAAAAAAAGTAGAGATTTGTATGGTTGTATGAACAAAATTCAAACTTTGATTGAGGAGCTGAAGGAGCAAATGGAATCAATAGCCCTGGCACTCATTAGAGGAAAAGTATTTACAAGAGATGTAATTCCTCAAGAGCCCTTACCCATCATGGTAGTAGGATTAATTTTGTCAACATTAATGTAGGGGTCATTCTAAGTACTGTTTACCTCCCCTCAATTAGTAACACATCTATTTTTAGGACCAATAATGGTTGCCTAATCATCTAGCACTAAACTTCATACCATAGACCTCATACTCATTGAATTCAAGACCCCTCTCTTGAGTTAAAAGACAAAACTATAGGGATCAATATAGATTTTTTGAAATAGAAAATTGACTTATTGCAAAAGGAAGTTAAAGTCATCAAAAGAGAAGATTAATATCAAATTCAAATATATCTTTAAACTAAAGCTAACTTGGTTGGATCTCCAAGCCATGGAAAAGAAGCCAAAAAAAAAAAAAAAAATTTTTAAGCAATATGCCCAACATTAGCATAATATTGTTATCAAGATTCAACCTCCTTTGTTGGAAAAGGAACTAATCCTTATAGTTACTTAATTTAATGGGAACTAGACATTGCTTAGTAATTAGTAAGGTGGTTTTGTTGACTCAAGCAACTTAAAAAAGTTGTAGGTGTGGTTATTCAACTTAAAAGGGGCAAACTTAGAATAATATTTGTATCATTGATGATTCTCACAAGTAATTCTTGAATAGGACAACTCAAGAATCAAATCAAAATATGATAATTCCAATATAAGGTACTTGTATAATCTTAAGTATGATGATTACTTACATTATCATCACATAAGTAGTTTTATATTTAGGAATTTTCCTAATAAGTCAATTCAATTAACTTGTTTATCTAATAAGTGTTGATATGTTTGTTTGAGTTTCCTTACATTTAAAAAATGAATATAACATGTGTGTCACTTTCAAGACTTTATCAATGCTTCATCTCAATAGCACATTGATTAAAAATATATATAAAAATAACATTTCAATGTAATATGTATATCATCATTATAATCCAACTGTAATTACCTTTATAGACTATATTTATTTTTTTAGATTTTATTATTAGAGCTTATTAATACTAATGTCTTTTATACAAATAATATTAAATATATAAAACATCATATATTAATTAGTTGCATGAAAAAATACCAAAAATGTACAAAATCAATCATTAACCATTTGAGTACTATCATTTATACTAATGGTCTTTCACTTCTAATATAACTTATTATTTATGTATCTAACACTGTAACATTTCATGTGATGATCATGTTTCTATTGAAGACATTAGCTTGGCAAAAAGATATACTAGATTCACTTTAATGTCATTCACTTTATGCATCACATTGAAAAGATAGAATCATTATAGGACATGTTTAGACCATTGATGATTGATAGAAATTGCATAGATATTTGCAATGTCAATATGTAGTGGAAATGGGATTTAAAATTTTGATTCCTAATAGCAAATTAATTATTTGTTAAACATAATTACAATTTAGCCTAGAAGACAATATAAATATCAAAGTAATCTTCAAGTTTATTTTTCTCTCTTAGGTCTATCAATGGGTTGTCGCAAATCACAACCATCTAAGTGCTTAACCCCTAATGGTAATATACATAAATAAGGAAAAACTACTCTCATAATCTAAAACCCTTTTAAGGAGAGACAAAGGAGAAGGCCAATAATCCAAATGTCCAAGACATGCAATATTTGACCATCTTATGGAATATTTATAAGGGTTTTGATTATAGAACCCTTTTTAGGTGATTTGTGCTAATTTTTAATATATTACACTTTAGTCCCTTGTATTCTTAAATATCATATATTTAACATTATAAGTTTCTTAAAATTTTCAATTAAGTCCAACTTAATCTCCATTTTATATTGCCTTAATTATTCTTATATATGTGACATATTAGAATCTTGACATCTTGACAATGAATATGAATTATAATCTTGATAGATTAGATCAATTAAACCTTTTAAATTTATTATTAATTTTTTAATTAATCAATTGATAGATTAAAATTCACATTTAATCATGTATCATGACCACCCAACGTTAGGACTATCAAAGTGGTTTGACTAATCTCTTTAATATTTAGTCTCTTAGTATAATTCAATCTTCTTATCATATTAATGTTCCAATTAGATACATTGTATGGACTTATTATTTACTCCATATTTTCCAATTTTATTAGTCCTCAAATATTTTTTATGGTTATTGATTCCATGATTAAGATCATAACTACTTATGAATCATCTCCATAAAATTTATGAGATGCCTAATTTACCCTTATAGGTGATCCTTGATTTGGATAATCTAAAGGTTAGATTAATGCATACCAATTCCCATATAAGATACCTTGGTGATCTCAAGTTTAAGGATCACTTATGTGACCATCACATGAGAAATTCCTTAAACACATAAGTAATGTTCTATTTGGGAATTTTCATGATGGCTTAATTCAGTGAACATGTTCAACTAATAAATATCCGTATGATTGTTTAAGTATCTCAATACTTTAGCTTACATGACTAATTGTATTCTCCATAAGAAAGAAACATAACATGTGCAAGTCTCATAGGTCCATCACATCTTGTCTTGATAGCACATCAATTAGGAATATTCAAGAATAATACTTTCATGCAACAACCATCTCATAATTATAATCTCATCATAATTACCATTGCAAAGTATGTTTATTCCATGGACTTTATCATTATAGTTTATTAATGATTATATTGTTATATAAAGACTACTAAAAATAAAGAATTCCTTTAATTGATATATCATATGCATGAAATGTAAAATATTTATTTATAATAGTAACCAACACATTGACTACTATGACATAAACTAACAAATAATACCTTTGATATTAGTAAAGGTAATCTATATAAATAATACCTTTGATATTCTCATTAAAAAATATTGTTTTTGCATCCATATATATTGTAATCATAGTACGTAACAATTACTAGAGGTATTTTGATTGATTGAAACATGACTATAAGAGAAAAGAATTCACAAAAGTCAATCTCATTTCTTTAAAACTCTTATCAATAAGCCTAGTTTTATAAGTTTAAACATTTTCATCTATGTTATCCTTTCTCTTAAATAACCACTTGCACCTTATAAGTAAAATATTTACAAGTTGTGTAACTTTACAAATTTATCAACATCACTTTTTTAAGAAATGTTGTTACTTACCAAACATCCAAAAAATACATCTAGAATATTAGGTTGAACTTACACAACAACTTATATTATATTATTTTTATTATATATATATAAACACACACACACACACATATAAAGTCATGAGAGACAGACACAAACACACCTAGAGAGAGAGAGAGAGAGAGAGAGAGAGAGTAATAAGATCTAATCAACAAGACCATTAAGATGAAAACATGCTTGGATGAAGACATTCTTGATGGATATCAATTCTAGGTGTTGGGCTTATAATTATGAAATTGATATTTGATGTAGTTACGTAAAGGAATGATAGTTGCCACTTATATCATTGGTACCTTATACATTAACGATCATGATATTTTGAATATCAGTAATTAATCAAATTGGAGTATGAAAGATGAATGATAAAAATTGTTAGCTTAGGAATTTAAGGAACCTAGATGTTAGGTATGCATTTCATGCCCTTTGATTTCAATTAAATTTCTCAAAATTCCATTATGAGTTATGTTAGATTTCTCAAACAAGAGTATCATTATTAAGCATCAATTTTGAATTTTGAAATTGAATATTTTTATATAAATAATATTAAAAATAACATATTTGTGATTACAAAAGTTAAAAATAACATATTATATGCATGAAATATCAAATATGTATTTATAATAGTAACCAACACATTGGCTATTAGGGCATACACTAACAATCTCCAAGTTGCATTGTAGCTAAACACTTATATATCACATACCACATCCCTTAATGTGACAATCATGTTCTTACTAGCATAAAGGCTTAGCACAAGGATTTACCTAATCCTTTTAAGTGAGACACTCCTTATCTTTGCATTATTCTATTCCATCATCCCTATGATGAGATGAAATTATTTAAGCACATAACTGAATCAATTATGAGACCAAGATTCCTCATATAATGGCTCTATTATTGGCATGGTACAAAATTACTAGCTTAATAATGCATGAAATCTTACTATGTTTGACAATAAACTTCTTGATCCAAAATTTCCTATCTTATTGCATCATATGCAAGAATGTGTTTGAATATGATGATAGCCTCAAGTTAGAACCCTTATAACTTACAGTCTTATCTTTTAAAGTTTAAACTTTCTTCAAATTGTGAGTTTAAATCATCTTTAACAAACTAAAAGCTATTATCCAAATAACATTAAACTTTAAGTTCAATTTTTCCATAAACTATAACATCATTCATACTATTTCACAAGTGCTTAAAAATGTGTTACACAAATTGTCCAATAATTATCATTTGGATCAACTTTGTATCTATACATTAGATATATTTTGTCTTTTACATAATATTGCTTATGCGACAAATCTTATCTATCATATCTCTCCTAATTATGTGTCGTAGGACATATGTCCATGAAGAGATTTATATTATGCAATGTAGTAAGTGTCTCTCCTTAAATTCATCTAATGTTATACTATTTTAACAATTTGTACTCAGACTAAGACAACTAATAACATACTTTTAAATTTAATTTTACAATCTCAATCATTCAGATCTTTTATTTAGATCCTTTTTAAAATATAAATTGCTTCCCCTTATCCATTATAAAGAATATTCTTGGACTACCAAACTTTAATGGATTTGAATAACTATATATGCTTTTCTATTAGCAATATATCATCTACACAAAGTGTTAGAAAATTTTTATGCTCCCACTAACTTTCTTGTAAACACAATATTCATTAATTTCTTTAATAAAATCAAACCTATTGATCCTTTTAACAAGTAGAGTTCAAATTTTGTAGAATATGCATATTCATAATATGCAACAATAACAAGCAAAATCTTTATGGACCTAAGCACAACTACATGTGAAAAAGGTTTAACTAAAGTTAACTCTTCAACTTTAATTTGTAACCTTTGATCATTAAGCTAGCCTTGTATGTTTATGTATAACATTAGTGTTTAATGTTCTTTTAAAGATATAGTTACACCCAATAGGTTTTCTTTTAGGTCTATCAACCAAAGTCTCTACTTAGTTAATGTATATGGAGTCCATTATAGATTTCATAGCTTTAAGTCATGTATTAGAATCAATTTTACACATTGTTTATATATAATTAGTAGATTCATTTTAAATAAGTAATACATTATTTCATTCTTTCAAAAGTAATTCATTTCTCTATATAGCATGATGTATCCTACTAAATACAAAGCTTCTTATGTTATTGAATTTTATGTCTTGTATCCAATATAAGAGCCATTGACTTAAGTTTCGTTTAGATGTTTTATGATGGGTATTGAACCTTTTCAAGTTTAACCTAACTCCCATTACTTCTTTGGAGAAGAAATTCCCCTTTTAGAAATACAATGGCCCTTTAAACAACCACCTTTGCTCATCTAGCTAGTAGAAACAATATCCATTAATTGATTATTGATACCCTATAAGTGATGTATTTATTTCATTTAGTTGTAAACTAATCAGATAATAGATTCTTTATGTAAGCATCATATCCCTCAAATCATAAGATATGACAAGTTAGGCTTCTTGCCATTTTATATCTCATATGAATCTTACTATTAGATTTAGATGAAAACTTTTGGAAGGTAAAAATTTTTTTGGCACAGTTTAAAAAAAATTATAAATTACATGTCTCTTTTAAAACCAAATAACAAGTCATATTGTAAGGTCACTTGATATTGTAAAGTCACTTCTCTCTCAAACTGCATAGGACTCTATAGTGAGAAGATCCCATTCTCTTTAAGATAATGATCAAACTTGATTAAAGATTTTTTTACTTAATCCAATTAAAATAATACTTTTACAAGTTCATTTTTTAATTTCAATCTTAAATTCATTAAACCTTTCAAAAGGATAGAGATTCATATTTCACCAAATACATACAACCATATCTCTAATATGGCCAATTGTTGAAATATAAGAAGCCTCCTTTATCATGAATTGTTATAGACCACATACATCTCGATGTATTAGTTTAAATGATTCATTGGCTAACTCATCCTTTCTTTTAAAGGGTGATTTGATTATCATATCAAATGAAAAAGGATTCCTATGTTCAATATGTTTCTTAAACTTATGAACTCAAGTAAACATTTTTATGTAATTTGTTGATTCTTTTTTCATTGATATGACTTAATCAAAAGTGTCATATTAAGGATAATGATATGATTATCAAAGATAGGTTTCTTGTCATATACCGTTAAAGACAAAGCTTTTTTAAAGGTTTATCTCTTATAGGTTCCCTAATAAAAGTTTTATAAGTCTCATCTCTTTTAAGGTGACAAAAATGCTTTGCAATTTCTTTTCAAATGTTACATGTCATTATTATTGTCTTTTTAATACCTTTAAACTAAATTGCATTTTCAATGAACCTCTTATTCTAGTTCTTCTCTTTTCCTTTAGAATAAATTCATAAGAAGAACATGGGATAACCTTCCCTATGGTATCCTTATGTAGTCTTGAGTATATTTAAATGCTTGATTATGAATACATCCATCATATGGAAGTTCACTTGAAATTAAGCATAACTATAAAGTTGAGCCTATGAGACCAAGTTGGCATTTAACCTTTAATTGATAATAAAACTTAATTGACTTATTTTCTCAACTTAACCAATCATTTTCAAAACATTCACCATTTAATAAAAATTTTTTTATCATCTTATAGTGGAAAAATTCCTTTCAGATTATCAAGCACATCATTCAACTCCTTAAGTTGTGCAATAATGGTATTGATATTTATAAGCTATGTTGCCATTAAAGTTCAAGAGACTTACTACCTAGAATCACATATGCTACTAGATAATTATCATCTTATGATATTAACAAGTCTCTTTAGTTTTAGTGTCAATTTCCATTTATATGATCAAATAACATAAGATTATGAAGCATAACATGACAAGTTTGCCTTGTCTTATTTGAGAACAATTCTTAAATTAATATAATAGTCCAAGAATTTAATTTAATAAGCCATATAACATCTAATATGCTAATAAGGGATAAGTTATTACTCCTTTTGTTCAAGTAATAAAATCATGTAAAGAGAGAGTATCAATTTTATACATATATACCATAATAAATTAGATCTTTAATCATTTTGGTTACTCCCACTATTTTAAACAAATAAATATCCCTTTCTATTGACTCAAAAAAATCTTACTATAAGATTTTATAGTGGATTAGGATCCCATCTAAATTATTTGAGATGTTGAGGTAACCTAATAAATCAAATAAAATAAATTAGGTAGATAACATAATTTATCATTCACATCACATGCGACTGCCAAATCAGTTAGGTGACAACTACTTGTCCAAACATATCATATATGTTTTACTTCCTTAAGACATGAAAGGAAGTTAGATGGTCAAATCCTAAGGGATTGAAGCACAATCTTCCAATGTCCTTTTATTTGCCATCTCTTCTTAATACCTCCTTTGTTGTCTTCTTCTCCATCTCCATTGTTATAAATGCATATTCTATCTAAATCCTAAATTCTCTAATTATATAACCATTGCATATTTTAAGGTGAAACCTCAAGTTACATTTAAGGGGTGTTTAGAGGAGAAGAGAATTTACAACCATAGAATAAAAGAAAAGTAGAGAACACAAACCTTATACTCCAAAAATACATTTATTCAAGCACTAACAAATGCAAACACATTAGTTTATAAGTTTTTAATCATCCATCATATTATATACACAAAAGGTAAACACATTTTTAACTCTAGTTATTGATCTTTTATGCAATTTAAAATAATATTTTCAACCATTGAAAATACTAAATTAAATTAACCTTTTGTTATCAATTCATAATGGGACCTCAATTAAGACTTATATCCCAAATAGAATACCTAATTTAAATAGAAAACACTTTTCTAATTAAAAGATATATTGACCAAACTTTAGTTGCTCCAAAAATGTTTTAAATGTTTTATTTGAATTTTAAATTCATGGATGCTCAAATAGGTATCTCATCATAATGCTTTGAAGGAGTTTTCTATTGATATCTTATAGGCCTCATAACTCCCTATAGTTCAAAAGTTATGGTTAGTCATAGTTGATTATCACATAGTCAACACTTGTTCCACACTTACCTAATCAAATTAAGACTTAATCTTTCAATAAGGAGTACTATCGCAAATTGATATCCTTTAAATTAGGATTCATTATTAAATTAGAATTCCTATTCCAATTAAGTTGTCTAAACTAGTTAGACATCATTGATCAACTAGACTTACTATTCCAAAAGTTTTGTCATTGATCATGGGCCAACATTAGTATAATCTAGAAAAAAATTTTCTAAATTATAATTAAATTAAAAACTTTTTAAATTCAATAACCTAATCAAATTAGGAGTTTAATTTTCTAAAAAATGTAGAAAATTAGAATTTCAATCATATTTGATTTCTCCTTGGGGTTTATTTAGCATCTTTCTAATACATAGAAACATTTTTTGGTATTAGATTACATGTTTAAAACATTCATAAAACCATGACTAGCATAACTACCAATTATATGGCTTCAACTGTCATGGCCAGCATCTTGCAACCATATGGGTGCTTTGGCCTTTGGTGGCGATAGCCATGCATGGTAGCAAAATTGAATTAAACTTATTGCTACTTGGGTATTAGTTCTCAAATATTTTTGATAGTCATTAATTTTATGAGTGAGATTATATCTACTTATGAATGATCATTCCACTTTACAAAAAATTGTCTTTTATTATTTTATCCATTATGAAAGAAAATTTAGTTACATGATTTAAAGTTATAATTCATGCATTATTGTTTTGAAATTTTATTTTAGGACATAAGATTGTCAATATCATTAGAAAGCTACTAAAAATTTATTGCGATAATTCTATAGCAATATTTTTCTTCAAAAGTGACAAATACTTAAGGTTACCAAACTTAATGAAAATTAAAGTATTTTATCATTAAAGAGAAGGTCATAAACAAAAAGTGTTTATTAAGTACAATAGAACTGATCTCATGATAGTATATTAATATTAAGCTTTATAACCAATATTTTGTAGAGAACATATTTTCAAAAAGAGCCATATTTGTACTGATAATATTGATGATGTATGATGTAATGGCATTTTCAACTAACTTATGTGTTTCCATGATAAATTATGTATTTCTTATTATTTTATAATTATGTGCACATTATTGTTTTAAAATTAATTGGAAAATTTCCATGAGAAATTATTATGGACCATTATGAAATTATATTTCATATATATAACTTATAAACTTCATATGATAAGCTTTTGCTTATCAAAGGGAGTATTCTAAATAAATAGGACATGACTATTATAACTCACATTGAATAATTTGTCATATGTGCAATCATCATAGAATCATAAGAGATTGCATGCCCTCATTGTATATGCATACGGATTAATGTACTGATCTTTTAATCAAGTCAAGTGACAAAATGTTAAAACATTCTCAAATAATATAACTTATTAAGCATTGAATGTAATAAGTCATAACATAACCCAATCAAGAAGGATATAATCTATTCATTATTGCATAATTGAAGAATAGTAATCTCAAATATGATTTGGAAATTGATAAAAATGCTAAATTTAACCTAGTTAGTTGTGTATATATATATATATATTTAGTCCTCTCTCTTTTGAACATGCATAAGAAAATTTGTCTTAATTTTGTGATTATAGTAAAGGTAAGGAAAGACAAATTAGTAACTAAGTTGAGACAAGCTCTCTAGTCATATCAACATCTTAAACTTTTGTAATCACATGTTATTTTTAATTTTATTTACATAAAAATATTCAATTTCAAAATCCAAAACTGGTATTTAATAATGATGCTCTTGTTTAAGAAATCTAACATAAAGTATAATGGAATCTTGAGAAATTACATTGAAATCCAATGCATTAAATGCATACTTACCATCTAGGCTCAAATTCTTAAGCTAACAATTTTTAAAGTTTAGATATCATGGTTGCTTAAGTACAACTTACCAACTATATAAGTGGCTACTATCATTCCTCTTCATAATTACAACAAATATCAATTTTACAGCCATAAGCCTAATAGCTAGAATTGAGATCCATCGAGAATGTCTTCTTCCAAGTTTGTTTTCATCCTAATGGTCTTGTTGATTGGATCTTGTTAGTCTCTCTCTCTCTCTCTCTCTCTTTATGTATTTATCTCTCATGACTCTGTGTGTGTGTGTAGGTGTGACTATATATATATAAAATATAAGTTGTTATGCAAGTTCATAAAAGAGGGATGAAACATATTCTAGATGCATTTTTGAATTTTGGTACGTAACAACATTTCCTAACAAAGTGATATTGATAGATTTGTAAAGTTACATTACTTGTAAATATTTTAAAGTAGAATAAACATAATGTAATCTTTAAGCCATATATGTTTACATTATTGATATGCATAAAAGGCACTAAAATGATTACACTATGATGAATTTGATTCAAAACTAAAATGGATTATAGGTTTGCTAATGACAATTGAAGGAAAAGGTCTAATTGTTTCTCCCTCCTCATACAAAAAAAGTTCTGATTGTGATCCAGATTTTTGTTGTCACTACTGTGCATATTATGAGTGTCGACCACCATGGTGTTATTGCCATGCCAATCCACCTACATTTGCTAAAGCAGTTGTTGAAGGCCTTATATAAGCAAAGGGAAAAGTCAAAATAAATGGCAATATAACATATGGTGTTGTAATCAAGAAAATGCCTTAGGTTTGAATAAAATTGTCTATGAAAAATTAATTTGAAGTTACTATATTAAAGAACTTCAGCTTAAACTTTAAACAAAGCAATTAATATTATTGATTATTTTTTATATTAAAAGTTATTAGAAGTATCTATATATACAAGTTAAGCATGTTGACTAATTAGTTTTCACTTTGACTAAATGGCTAGAAGTCATGAAGTCTAAAATGAATTTCATATACATTAACTAACTATGAAAATTAGTTAATCCATCAAAGGTATTAAATATATAGGGTGTAAGTTAATATTTAAGAGAAGGACTAACATTGATGAAAACACATAAACCCACAAAACTAGGCTAATTGCTAAAGCTTTTAAAGAAAAGAGATTGATCTTTGTAAATTTTTTTCACTTATATTCATATTTTAATCCATTAGGATAGCTTTGCTCCATACCAAATACTATGATTTTAAAACAAATGGACAATAAAACAACATTCCTTAACGATAATATATACATGGCACGATATGAGGAATTTATATTCAAAAAGAACACCAATAAGGTATATAAGCTAGAAAGGTATATATACTTTTGAAAGGTCTATATATAAACTTATGTTGACTTTCAGAGGTTGGAACATCAAAGTTGATATATTATTGATAGGAAAAAAAATATACTAATGTTCTAATTTGTTACAATTCGTTTATCAATGAACTTCTTTGCAAAGTACATATTAAAAGTAGCTTTGATGTTGACAACAAAGATTTATTAAGATAAATTTAAGAGATTGCTTAGATTATCCTAATGAATCTATATAACAAAGTGCTTAAGAGATTTAGCAAAAGGAATTTAATAAAGAATTCTTACCTATATTGCATGAAACATTTTTCTCTAGGGACATATGTTATAAGTTATAAGACTTAAAAAGAGAGATAAGATGGATAGCATCCCCTATGCTTCTTTAATAGGATTCATCACTTATGTGATATTATGGACAAGACTAAATTTCTCTTATATTTTGAGCATAATAAATAAATTCTAGACCAATTAAGTAAATCTTACTAGATTCCAATCAAGAATGAAATAAAGCACTTCAAAGGAATAAAGAAATTTTTTTTGCAACATTGAGGAGATGAATTCAATATTTTTGTATCTTTACATAGGATCTTTAATTTTGATTGAATAATATCAAGTTTCAATCTATCTTTACTATTAATAGTAAAGATGTTCGTTGAAAGAATTTTAAATAAGAGACTACCATCAATTCTTCAACCAAATATGAGTACATAGTTGAATCAAAGGAAGCAACAAATATAGTCTAATTCAAAAGTTTTATCATTGAACTTAATATATTTAACAATTGAGCCATTGGATAAAAAAATACTGAAATTATTATTGTTAGTGTATGTCCTAGTAGCCAATGTGCTAGTTACCATTATTAATATATAATTGAGATTTTATGCAAATAGTAATCAATTATATGTATTCTTTATATTTAGTATTATTTATATAATGATGTAGTCATCAATAAACTCTAAAGATAATGTCTATGGAATAAATATACTTTATAGGGGTAATTATGATAAGATCATAATTATGAGATACCATTGCATTAAAGTATTATTACTAGAATATTCTTGGCAGATGTGCCATGAAAATAGGATATTGATAGAGTTATGAGATTGATATATATTATGTTTCTTTCTTATGAAGAAAGTAGTTGGAGTCATAAACTAAAGTGTTAAGTTACTTAAACAAACATGTGAATGCTTGTTAGATAAAGTTCATTGAATTACCCCTTCACAAGAATTCCTAAATGGAACATTGCTTATGTATTTGAGGAATTTCTCATGTGATCATTGTGTACGTAATCCTTAGACTTGAGATCACAAAGGTACCTCATATAGAAATTGATATGCTTTGATCTCATCTTAAGGTTGTCCTAATTGAGGATCACTTGTATGGGTGAAATTAAGCATATCATAAATTATATAGAGATAGTTGAGTGATCAATAAAGGATCTAACACTCTAAAGTAATCATAAGAGCATGTTCCATTTATTACCAATGACTATTGATTCAAGAAATTCTTGCACAAGCTTGAATGATGATTCATAAGTAGTTATGATCTCATTCATGGAATATATGACCATAAAAAATATTTAGGAGCTAATATAATTAGACATTATGGAGTAGATACTAATTTCATACTTTATATTAATTAAAAATTAGTATAATGAAAAATTTGAATTACACTAAGAGACCATGCATTGAAGAGATTAGTAAAAACCACTTTGATAGTCCTAACATTTAGATGGTCATAATATATGGCTATGCATCAATCTTAATTTATTAATATGAATTGATTAATTAGAAAATTAATGATAAATTAAAAGATTTTAATTTATGTAATCTCTTAAGATTATAATTCATATTTGTTACCAAGATATCAAGATCCTAATGGATCACACACATAAGGACAATTAATGAAATATAAAATGGAGATTAAATTCAACTTGATTTAAAGATTTGAGAAACTTACGGGGTTAAATCTATAATATTTGTGAATACAAGGGCAAAAGGGAAATTTATTAAAAATTGACACAAGTCACCTAAAGGGGATTCTAAAATCAGAATCCTTATAAATATCTTATAAGATAGTTAAATACTACTTGCTTAGCACATTAAGCTTATTAGCCTCCTCCTTTGTCTCTCCCTAAAAAAATTTAAGATTCTAAGAGTTGTTTCCTCTTTATATATGTAAATTACCATTAAAGGTTAAACACTTAAATAATAGTGGTTTGTGACAACATCAACAATAGGCTTGAAAGAGAAGAATAGAATTGAAGATTACTTCAATAATTATTTTTATCTTCTAGACTAGATTGTAATTATATTCAACAAGTAATCAATTTGCTCTAAGGAATCAAAATTTTAAATCTCAATTCCACTATATATATACATGATAAATATCTTTCTAAATCTAATAGTGGTATTAAAGCCTTGCTTTACTTGTTAACTATAATTCAATTATATGTTTAATTATTACTAATTATCAATGTAATTGATTTATATGTTGATTTGATGTTATTACAAATTTATGATTTTTTTTTTCCAATTTGATTTTGGTTAACAAATTGCTTAAAAAAAATGAATAATGGTTGGTTCTTGAGTTAGCAACAAGTTGCTAGCATTGGACAAGAAAAAAATAGTTCTTTCTTAGCCTCTTTGTGAAAGATGTGCAATGAAAAAAAGGGAGGGGACCATTGCTACCATGGCTAATTAAATTACCCATGACACAATTTGGCTTTATGAAAGCCAAAATAAGGGGGATAGCAATATGGCACACCCTTGGCATTGTACATGTAAACCTTTCCATGGGTTTTTGAAAGCATGATTGCTTATATGCCTAAGTACTAACAACTTATATGCTTGGATATATACACAAGCAATAGCAAGTTCAATGCAACTTTGTTGCCATGAGTGGCTGGGGTTGAAGCCACATAGTTGGTAGTCATGCTATTCATGGTTTTATGGATGGTTATGCACATGTTGTGAACACATAATCTAATATTAGGAATTGTTTTCATGTATTAGAAAGATGTTGAATAAGCCTTAAGGAGAAACCCAATAGGACTGGAATTTTAATTTTTTAAATTACATAGAAAATTAAACTCTTAATTTGATTAGATTATTGAATTTAAAAAGATTTATGATGTGATATTACTCCTTTCCTATTAGGAATAAATAATCAAAAATGGACTTTATGTTATGAAAGTATATAGTAAAGTCTAGATCTTAATATCTTACCACTTCTAAAAGGTTGCGATTTTTGTACATATACATATTATTCTTCGTAGGTTCCTTAATACTTTATTTGTTGCTTTCTCATGATCCATTGTTGGACTAAATTTATACTTGTCTAGCATTTTGACCACAAAATTGATATTCCAATCTAGTTTAGGTTTGCAAATACATCAAGCCACTAATAATATAAATATAAGGAATTGATTATATTTTCTTAGGTCCCACATCATTTTTTGAACATTACACAAGATTAATGTGTGGGATCTTCTAAAATAATTAATATCCTTTCTCATTGAAACCTTCTTAAGACTACCCTTTATGATTCATTTACATTAGTCAATTAAATGTTAGTTCTTTTAGAAAATGTCTCTTCATCCAAGTGTTCTTTAATTTTTGAAATATCATTTGACATAGTTGTAGATAAATAGAATGTTATGGCAAGGGAATTTTTACCCTAATTTCTTTTATGTCCACATTTTAACATTTATTACACCCATAAACTTCACATTTTTAATGAATCTACATTTCCAATTTCAATGATTCTTGGACTATTGTTTGGGCAATAAAATATATATCTTTTATACTTCTTTAAGTAATTGATAAAGTAGTCATTGATTATTATAAAGTTTAATTTCTTTTTATGTAGATTATAAATTCTTGCTTTTATTAGGCAATAACAAACATGTAGCTACCTCAAACTAGTTTTCTTTTTATATATTTTTCTATATATAGTTTGAAAGGAATAATTTAAACTACCTTACTAAAAATTTTATTTAATTAATAGTTTGTGATTTTGAACACATACATCTAGAAATTTTGGGTAAGGAGGAGTTACTCATCATGCTTCCAACCATATCCATTAATATCTCATTATATGCCATTCCTCCACACTATTTTGTTAAAGTGAACTTATTATGCACATATGCCATAACTTTCAATGAATCTTGCAAATGGATCTAGATACTAACCTAATTCATTATATTTTCTATAATATTCACCCCTTCTATCAGATATTATGATTTTCACCCTTTTTGTCTAATTACCTTTCAACCTTATTTATGTATTCCTCAAAGGCATTTGATGATTGAGACTTTTTGGGAAGCATATAGATATAACCATAACATGAAAAGTATTTATAAAGGAGAAAATATTTTTCTCCATTAAGGGTTAGAGTGTTAAAAAGTTCACGAGTATGGGTGCATATAATTTCAAGAAACTAAGTGCTTTTTGTGCTACATTTTACTATGTTTGGTTTGTTTACCCATGTAATCAAAATTCATTCTAACATTAGTAAAATCCATATTAAAAAAAAAACTCATTATTCAATAGTTTCATTAATCCTTCTATAGACATATAACTCAAATGCTTATTCCACAGGCAAGCAAAATTTTCATTCATCATGCTACACTAAATTCCAATATCATGTTGATCATTAAGTAAGAATTCTACAAAGCCATTATCAAGTTTCAGTCTATGTAAACCATCAATAAAAATAAATCAACCAATAATGTTTCTATTCTTATATAAATTTAAACAATCAAGTTGTAATGAATGTCCTACATCATATTAGATACATAAGTAGTAGCACCAAAATCAAGCTACTAAGTATTACAAGGAATATCAATTAAAATTCATCCTAAGGTATTCAATTTATCTTTCTTTTTTCCTTTTAACAAAACTTTACATTTTGGGCAATCTTTATGTTAATGTCTAACATTGTTTATAGAAATGATACTTATTACCCTTTTATTCCTTCTTTTCAGTTTAAAGAGTATAAGCATACTCTTTCCTTTCTTGAACTAATTAGCTCTCACTTTTAATTCTTTCCTAGCCCTTTTGCCCAAGGAGATTAATAGAATAAATTGCTTGATATCTCAATCTCATTTCCTCCTTAATGAACAAACTAGCCAATTTATTAGCTTTTTTACTTATCCTTTATGGTGTTGTCATTAATCTAAAATGGCTTTAAGAGGCCATGAGTCAAAAATGAATTATAGCAAAAAAGAGACTTCTTCCATTAATCCCAAAATCTTGAGCTTTGATGTAATATTAGTTATCTCAATAGTTCTTTTATAAGAGTCAACTTGTTAATTTATTCCTATGTTTATGATGTAACTTCTCTTTCTTTTTGCTTGAATCTATAATAGTTGTGGGTTTATTCACAAACAATATAAGTCAAAATCCATAACACCAAAGTGAAAATTGACTTGTTCATGTCATTATGAGAAATTTAATCCATTGAACAATATAACATATGAAACATACAAGTGAATTAAACTAGTTGCATAATGATAAATGCTCATAATTAATCATAAGTTAGATAAAACAATTAGAGTATATTATAGTTCTCATTTAGGAAATTTTATAACACACTATTATTGCAACATGCCCCTAAAAGGGAAATGCAATGGATGTGGAAGAGATATGCATGCTTGGACCTTAGGCTTCAAATGCAGCCCAAGTCTTCTTGTCATTTACTTAAAGTCACCATTAACCATTTAAAGTGTGATTGGAATGCCATGAATGATCAATTTGGAAGATTTCCTTGTATTCTAAACTAACAAGACTCAGTATGATTTGGAATTACATAATATAGATGTGAAAATTGTCCATCTTAATGCATATCTTAAAGTGAAAATTTATATGGATTAAATTGAATATTCTTTTTTTCATATAAGGTAATGATCAAATCATTTGTAGGCTCAAGAAGTTAATATATATGAATAATGACAAGCATTCTAACAATGATATTTTATGTTTAATATTATCATAACATCTTTTGGGTTTAAGAAGAACACCATTGATTAGTGTACTTACCAAAAGATTGGTGGGAGTAAGTTCATTTTTCTAATCTTATTTATTTGAAAATATATTGCTTAAAGCTAATAAATTGAGCATATTGTGTGAGATTAAAGAATTTTTTTCAAAAACTTTTGAAATGAAACATATAGTAAAGACACATTATGTGATAAGAATCAAAATATTTTGTAACAAATAACAAGGAATGTTAGGATTGTCTTATAAAGAGGCTATAATGAAAAAGTGCTTAAGAAATTCAATATGAATAAGCATTCACTTAAGAGAGGTGACAAATTTAGTCACGCGCAATGTTTCAAAAATGATAAGGAACCTTAGAAAATAAAATCAATTTTATATGCATATTTTATAAATTGTTTAATGTATTTGCAAGCCTAAACTAAACTAAATATCAATTTTGTATTCAAAATGTTAAGCAAGTAAAAATTTAATCCTATAATGAATTACAAGAAAACTACAAATAAAGTATTGAACTACCTACAAAAACAATATGCTCATGTACGAAAAATGCAATCTTCTAAAAGTGGTTAGATATTCAGATTTAGATTTTATTAGATGCATTGATGACATAAAGTCCACTTTAAGTTATCTAGTCCTAAAAGGAAAGGAATAGTATTATGAAATAGTAGGAAAATTATCTATTATTATTTCATTTATTATGAAAGCTAATTTTGTTACATGATATAAAATTACAATTCATGCATTATTGTTGTGAAACTTTATTTTAGGACTTAGAGTTATCAGTACCATTACCATGTTATTGAAAAGTTATTGCAATTACTATTCAATAATATCCTGCCTTAAGAATGACAAATACTTAGAGGTACCAAATTATGAGAGACTGAAGATTTAAACAAAAGTAATCTATGATAACTTGTCAAATTATTGATGAGAAGAAAAATTATAAAATATTTCAATAATAATTCTATCATGTAAGATTGTAATTATAAATCCATATTTATTCATCAATTCATAGCAAGAAGCAATGGTGTGAGGGAGCGATTAGTGTATGTATTGATAATTAAGGGGGCAAAAATTTTTTATTTAATGTGAGATAGCTTGTAGACATAAGTTTGATTAAAAAGATGCAAGGAGGGGCATTCAAAGAATAAACATGGGTAAAGTGCTATAGGTCATTATGTTGTGGTGAGAGGACTAGATGATGTGGAAGACAAGGTGTTTAGGTCAGCTCTGTTATGACCCATATTGACTTATTGAAATATCTTTATTAAAAATTCAAGATTTCTTTCGTGAATGGCAGCAAATTACAAAGGCCTCATTTTATTGATCCTTTATTTTAAATTAGTAAAAAAAAATAAAAAAATAAAAAAACAAACAATCAAACAAACCAACAAATGGTCAAGTACATCATGAACAAGCGTCCAATGGGGAAGTATCCGAAGTACCCAAGCACTGAAAGAAATTGTACCTAAGCACTAAAAGAAATTGTACCCTTACCCATGAGTGAATCCCACGACCCGTAGCTTGACCATAAAAACAAACTAGATTTAAAATCTTCTTTCCATAAGATAAAAACTACAACCACACATAATCCAAAAAGGAACTCACTAGCATCAATTGATGCACTCGTTCAAGACTTGATATGAATCATAGATTGAAATCAAAATTACAAAAGTTTAAGGTCAAAACCAAAATCATCATTGGGTCTCAATTCTCTCCCCAAATACCAAATGAAAATCAAAGTGATGCAGTTGCTAATAAGGGAAAATACTTCAAGAAGCAATATTTTAGGAGAATTAGGAATGGATAGGGATTCGCTTATTTAATGAAATGTATCTTGTATCTTATTTTATTTAGTTAGTTATTATTTTGTCCCTCAGCTATCTCTATAAATTGACTTAATGTTATTTATATCATTAGACTTGTTATAAATATTGTAAATTACCATTGAATATTGAGTTAAAAGTTTTGATTGGGAATATCCTATTAGTTCTTTATTGTTCTTATTTGTTTGACATTAATTTGGGGAACAGAGCCTAAATAGAACACTGGGCAACAGGTTCCATGGCATAATAGAAAATGTTAGGAGTTGGTGGATTTATATGGATGGTTTGAGAGTGTTGGCAGATTTTTAAAAAAAAAAAAGAAAAAAAAAACAAAAAAAAGGAGAGAGAAAGTGAACATAAATTAATAACAATTCAAATGTGGTGTTTACCTTACACCTACTATCTTCCTTCTCATTTATTTTTTATTCAACCCACACCATTATCTGCCTATTGAGCCTTAGATCTATAGTTTTCAATAGTCCATTTGGTGGGTATAATGGAAAGAAAATAATGGGTATGTTAAAGATAACTAGAAAATGGGTAAGTCAATTAAAGGAAACTTCATAACCATATTCAAACAAATAAAAATATAATGGATATGATGAAGGTCATAAATGAAGTTACTCTAGATGAGAGAGAGAATTTGAGTGTTTTTTTTGGTTATTTTTTATTTGAAATTTTTGCAAACAAATTATAAAAAATAACTGCAAATAAAAAATAAAAAATATATAATTTTAGAAATTATATAATTAATTATCAATTTCTCTTAAAAGGATTATGATCTTAGCAACCAATAATGATGTGGCAATCAACATGGCATGAGTTGGATGACATGGCATAACACTAGACGACAGGTGACATGAGTTAATTGAAAGTATTAAGAGTGCGTGAATTTATATGGACAATATAGAGGTGGTGGGTGGATTTCAAAAGGGAAAAAGCAAAAGAAAGAAAGAAAGAAAGAAAGTGGGCATAAATCACAAAAGTCCAAATGTGGTATAATGATTTATGTGTTTTGCCATTTTACTAATATACCACGCAACAACCTAATGACAACACAACATATAGGCATTTTATCTCTCTTTTAATGTCTAATACAAACTAACAAATATTAACAACCTTTTGATGAGAATTAAAGCAAGAATGAAAAAGAACATAGAATTAACAGAAGAAACAATATATAAGGCCCATAAAAATTTCCTTTAGCAAGAGCAACCTTGCCTTTAAAGGCTGAAATTCAGGGAATCATGAGCTAATAAAGCTAATGTCCTCTAAGGTAGCATCTTTAGTTGAGAGGTTGGACCAATGGATGAGCACTTGAACAACAACTTGATTATTCCTTTTAACAATCATGTGATCCAACATATGTATGGGCTCCATAAGAAGGTGTCCATCCTTTCTAGTGAGTGGTAACTAAGCCATCACATGAACCTTAGAGCCCATAACACTTTTAATTAGTGAAACATGGAAAATAGGATGGATGGTAGAACCCTCTGGGAATTGTAGTTTGCAAACAATAAAATGCACCTTAGCCAATAATTGAAAAGGGTCATAATATTTTAGACGTAAGAAAAAAAGTAGTTTAGCTATAAGGTAACAACTTGACATAGTTCCAATCTCCCACTTCAAAGCTCCTATCACTCTTACACTTATTAGCATACCACTTCATTTTATGCTATGCCTCAATCAAATACTTTTTAAGTAGATTAGTTATAAGCTCTCTTGGAGAAGTGATTCAATGGGACCTACTTATGAATGATGCATTAGTAACTCAATTAATTAAGGTGCCTCATACCTATATAAAGCTTTGAATGGTGTCACACTAATAGTAAAATGATGGGTATTGTTTTACCATTCAGCTAAGTAAATTCACTTAACCCAATTACTATGCCTATGAAAAGTCATGCATCTCACATAAGGTTTCAACACAACAATTTGATTTCTCATTCTGACCATCAATTTAAGGATGATGGGTAGAAATGAGGTGCAACTTAATGCCTAGTCTCTTAAACAACCCGTCCCAAAAGAGATTGGTGGAAACCTTATCTCTATTAGACATTATAGTTTGAGGCATTCCATGCAATCTATAAACTTCATTTATAAAACACTTGACAACTAAAGAAGCTTTGAAAGGATGAGAGAGTCATACAAAGTGGCTATACTTAATGAACATATCATTAAACAACACGATAACATGCTTTCTTTTTCATATTGGAAGCCTTTAAATGAAGTCCATGTTAATGTTAGTCTAGGCCCTTGTTGGTAATTATAGGCACTGAAGAAGACCTAGATATTTAACATTCTTAGCCTTATACCTCAAACAAATGTCACATGTTGGCACATGATTTTGACTGCTTATTTTAGCTTAGGCCAATATAAATGTATATCACTGAAGAATCAGAAAAGTGAGAGCACAACAAGCACTGTCATTCTCATTAATAGGCTTTTCATAATTTATCTCCTCTCTTCTAAATAAAGCACATGCAACCCTATTTTCACTTCCTATTTTATAGAGAATAGTGTGATTCAACCCTAGTAACTTAGTAACTCCTTTGATTTGAATGGAAGTATGAAGCTATTATTTCAACAAATCAAGTGGAATAGACCCAAAGTTCATTTGACCCAATAAGCTATTCAATTGAGATAGATCCTACTAGGCATATTGCTTTTGTACATTTCATAATCGTTGTCCCGTCTTTGCTCCACGTCACTAGCCCTAATGGTTTTCGTCCACAAAACATGACATTATGGTAGATTTGTCACAAAAAAAATTCCTACATAACACAAATTATAAATTACTAAAGGTTGTAATATATTTGTTAATTTGTGACAAGTTAGTTATTTTTTCACCTATTAACCCTTTTAATTTCCACATGCAAAAAAAAATTATCCTACCATACTATCCTAATGATTTATGGCCAAAAATGAGTTAAGTTTGTTAATGAATAGCCAAAATTTTTCTTCTATATAATATTTCTTTAAAATGAAGAAAAGGATAATCATATTACTTTGTCATCAATGTCTTTTCCTTTAATATTTACATATAAGCATTAATTTAACAAATCTTTTTTTAAAAGGTCCATTATTTCTTCATTATTAGGATTTCATTTAAATATCTTAAGTGGACTTAAATTTCATGACGCATTGGATTACTTGACCTAATTAAAAGGAAGTAGTTTTAAGGGAAAATTTGTGTTATAGTTTAGGTCTATTGTTGATATGTATGGTATTTGTAAAATGAGATAAGCCATATTTTAATCTTACATTTTTATGAATTTTTTCAATGTAATCCTGTAACTATTCATTTTGGACAAAAATAGTCAACCTATTAAAAATCTTATTTGACGTAAATAGAATACAATTAAAATAGAAAAAAGCAAATAAGAAATACACAAATTGTTAGTTAACGGGTTTGCTATCATCCCATGTATCAAAATGAATTGCAAAATCACACCCTTTTTTGACACAATGTCTCTTACAAAGTTGTATTTGGTATCAATGTGTTTGGGTCTACAATTACATATGGGATCTTTTGCATATACAATAGCTACTTAACTATCGCAATACAATGTGACCACTTTTTGCTAATCACGACATACTCCAAAATGTTCCAAAAATCTCTTAAGCCAAACAACTTCTTGCACTATAGTTAAGCAAGCTACAAAATTTGCCTCCATCATTAATAAGGTAGTCCAAGTTTGCTTCTTGATACTCTATGATATGGCACCATCATTTAGTAAGAACATATATCTTGACGTAGATTTATGTTCATCTATATCTCCTTCTTAATTAGCATTTGAATAACCATTTAGTTGTAAATTATTTCCTTAATAACACAAGGAATAATTTACAGTGCCCTTTAGATACAAAAGTATTCTCTTCATAGCTTGTCAGTGTGATTTTCCTAGGTTTGATTGGTATCAAGTCACTAATCCCATGGCACAACAAATCTTAGGGCATGTACACATCATAACGTACATTAAGCTACATTAAGCTACACTAGAATATGTTGCATTTTTCATTTATTTGTGCTCTTATTGTGTTTTAGGTCACATTTTAAGATTTAAGTCATTGCCTTTAGCAACTAGAGTATCAACAACTTTCCATTTTAAATTGCTGAAGAATTTTATTGATATAAACTCTTATGATATAGCTAAGAGTCTTTTGGAATGATCCCTTTAGATCTTTACTCCTAATATGTAAATTGCCTTACCCATGTCTTTCATTTCAAAATTAGAGGATAACCATTCCTTGATGGTAGTAACAAACTCCTTATCATTTCCAATTAGTAAAATGTCATCTATATATGTAGATATAATTACAAATTTATTTTCAAATTTCTTGACATATTCATAATGATCCTTATCAATCATTATGAAATCATAAGAGATTACTATAGGATAGAATCTTAAATACCACTACCTAGATGATTGTTTTAGGCCATAAATTGATCTTTAAAGTTTACAAACTTTTTTCTCTTGGCCTTGAACAATGAAACCTATAGATTGTTTCATATAGATTTCTTCACTAACTCTTCATTGAGAAAAGTAGTTTTAACATCCATCTAATATAATTCTAACTCCATATTTGCTACTATAGCTAGAATTAGGTGAACTAAGGTAAATTTTACAATTGGTGAAAATGTTTCCTTATTATCTATATACTTTTGTTGAGTGTAACATCTCACCATTAAGTAAGCTTAATACCTTTCTATGGATCCTTCCACCTTACATTTGTTTAAAGAACCCATTTGTTCCTAATCATTTTGCATCCTTGGGGGCAAATCTACCAAGTCCCAAACTCAATTAGAGTTCATGGATTCCATCTCTTCTTCTATTCTATTTGTTTATTTTTCCTTAGTAAGGTATGAGAGAGCCTTAATTATTTTTTTGGGCTCTTCCTTATCATAAGGGACAATCATAAAAGCTTCCTTTTTAATCTCAAAACAACTACATGGGATGCTTTTGCACAATATAATATCTTGCAAACCTTGCCTAATTTGTGGTATGATGCTTACTTGAATTAATAGCTTGAAGCATTTCCTCATCTAATGGAGTTGGTGGGTTTGATGCATTATAGCCATTTGAATTACTCATCTCATAGATAAAAATCCTTATGAATATCACCCTTACTAGGAGATTCATTCTTTGAGAATGTGACATCACATGATTCTAATTTTGAAATACTTCCATCAAGTTGTTTACCCATAAACACATATCTTTTGGAGTGTTCATAGAATCTTATAAAGATACATTTTATTCCTCTTAAACCTAATTTCTCATATTTATGCAATGTATCATAAACATAAGTTGTTGACTCCTAAATTACTCAAGTTAGACTTTTGTACTATCCATAATTCATATGGTGAAGTAGTAGGTTTGAAGGGTACACAATTATTGATGAAGAATCATCCCAATAATATATTGGGAGATTTGTTTGTGCTATCATGGACCTAATCATCTCTAATAGGGTTCTAATTTTGTTATGGAGTCCAACAATTAGTTGCCTAACTATAACCTTTTCATTACTTAATTTCTTAAACTGTTTAGAGAGATATTCGCATACTTGATCAATTCTTAGGGTTTTAAGTCTCTTATCCAACTAATTTTTTACCACACTTAAATATTTTTAAACTAATCTATTACTTCAAATTTATGGGAGATTAGATAAACATGATCATAATGTGTATAATCGTCAATGAAAGTAATGAAATATGAGGCACTATGCCTTGCCCTCACACTTATTGGACCCCATATGTCCAAATTAATTAATTATAGTGAAAATTTGGCTCTAATTGCCTTGTTAAATGGTTTTCTTGTTGCTTTTCCTACTAGATAGTGTTGATACATAAGCAATTCAGTTTTAACAAAAATATCCTCAAAGGCCCTTCTAACTGATCTATTCATTCTTTCTTGCCTAATATGACGTAGTCTAATATGTCAAATATTTGCATCTACAACTTTGTTGTTGGTTGATACAACAATGGAAAAACAACTATTGTAGATATTAAACACACCATGGTTAATAACCAACACAAACAAACTGTCTAACAGATGTCTACGACCAATATCAGGAGTGTCATCATAAATATTTACAACATGCCTTTTGAAAACAAATTTATAGCCTAAACATAAAAGTATAGAAATAGAATTAAGATTTCATCAAATTTCAAGTGCATAAAGAATATTGTGAAGCATTAGTGTTTAACCATCTCTCATTTCTAATTTACAAATGCCAATCCCCTTAAATTCTACCCTCTCATTGTTCCTAACATACACCCATTTTGAACTAGCTCCAATTTAATGGAATTCTTCATATGTTTCTTGATCTTTAACTATATAGTCTATGGCCCTAAGTCTAAAATCCATAAAGGATTAGATTCTGCAAGCAATATTGAGCTAACAACATTAGCTAAAACAATGAGAAATAAGGGTTAAGAATATGTTTTTCTTTTTTGGTTTAGTTCACTTATGAACAAAATGACCCAGTTTGCCATTGTTGTAACATGTCATTTTGGTCTTATCCTTTTTCTTGTCATTACGTTTTTTACGATAGTCATTCTTATTCTTCTTTCATGGTTATCCATTCCCTTTTCCTATCTTATGATGCTTATAATGTCACTTACATCTCAAGATGAAAACTATAATTTGATTTACAGTAGTTAGAGTTTGCTGTTTAAATATGTTGAAGCCCGGTGGAGAGTCGCTGTTGGACAAAATGGGCCTGAAGGTGGTCTGTGACGATTAAAAGGAGCATTACTACTATGTCCATTTTAGTGTCTGCAAATAATAATGTGTAAACAATGTTGACATGTGTTCTGCAGAATCACCAGCTCTAGACACGGTGTATTGGCCTGTGAAGAAGACACAAAATTAAGGGATTGTTTTGAAGGATCCAATGAAAATTCTACAATGTTGTGTGTGCATAATTCCCCCGCACCCCCCCCCCCAAAAAAAAAGAAAAATAAAAAAGAAAAAATAAAGGAGTAGAAATGTTGGGATTTTATACACATGTTAGTTTATTTGATACACATACGTTGCTGAACACAATGCAACAGGTTAGGACAAAAACTTATTAAATTTAAACTGTGTTGTGCTTTCTCGGCGTTAGATCACTCTGGCTCCATGTGCATGCCAGACAATTGCGCTGATGTTTAGATCATTGTAGAATGGAACGAGCGTTTGGGCGAGGTCCCAATATCTAGCCGTCAACATTCACATTTAAATAATAATTTTTGCCGCGAGGAACTTTTAGTTGCGTGATAAAAATCACTTGGCTAGAAGGGGTCCACAAAAGAAGCCACAAGGGTAGCAGAGTGTGGAACGAGTCGAAATAGCTGTGCTCTATACAGAATTCAATCTGTAGTCGCACGGTATAGATGTCAGATGCATATTTGCTCATTTTGGTTCACTTCTTTGCGTACGAGTGTAGTTGGAGGAAACACTTAGAGGGGAATAAATGATTTGTGTAAGGGTGCCGAGGTACTACGAATGGGAACCTCCTTAGGGTCTGCGCAGTCAAATCGCGACTGCCTACGTTGTTTATGTTGTGCAATTGAGCTATACAGGGAATAAATTACACAAAAATGATGTCAGAATGACCACAAATTGAACTAGTCAGAGTGATTGTTTTTTTGGGTGGTTCCCCAGAGTTGTACCATCTAGTGTCCATTTAAACTCTTTTATGGTTTTGAATATCGAACCCAGTTCATGTATTAATTGAAGCGGCTACACAATCTGTTCGATATACAAAACACTGATTTATAGAACCTCCACAGAGGGACCTAAGTCGGCCTCCGATGAAGAGAACAAAGCTAATATCAAAGGAGAAGATGAACGAGAAATCTAAAAGTGCTAAACCAATCTCATGTTCCTCATTGAAGACCTCATCGACAGCTCCTTCTTCCCTTGTATCACCACCCACAGATTCACCATCTCCTCCTCCACCTTAAACGGCATCTACAGTGGGCCCTTCTTCTTCATAGACCCCAGATTCATCAAAGTACTACGACTTTCAGTTTAGAACTTTTAAGACTGCTGAGGACTTTTCCAAGTTCAAAAGGAGAACTCTATATGCTGGTTGACTCCTTGGGTTGAACTTGCTTGCTGAGTTTAAGAAAAAAGATTTCTTAGAGAGGCTTTCTTATCAGAACATGGTAGACTTTATCGTTTTTTGTGGTGAATTTTGCACCAAGATGATCAAGCTACTTTTTTGCAAATATGGAAGTGAATAAAGCTTGTATTGTGAATTTGAATTTGCCTTTGAAGGATGGTAGTGTTAGTTGGAGTGATACTTCGATTGTTGGTAAATTCAATCCTCAAGAGTAGTTGGAGACCATCTTTGAAGGACAACTTGAAATTAGTGTAGAAGTTGGTAACATCAAGAAGCCCTTTAAGGGTTCCTTATTGCCAATTAAGTCAAGAATAGTTCAAAGGATTATGGCTGGTAACATTAATCCAAGGAGTGGGTATTATGACTACTTAACCTTTTCATATATGTGTGTGTCTACCTACATACTAAAGAAAGAGAAGTTTAATTTGCCAAAGCACATGATGAAAGTGCTTGAAAAGGGTCAAAAGGAGAAGGTTAAAAAGTTTTCTTTTCATATGCACTTAAGTTATGTTCTCATGAAGTTAGAAGTACCAATAGCAAGAGTGACTTCTTCATACGTCAATAAGGGTAAATACATTAGTACTATCACTCTTAAGCTAATGCACTAGATGAAAAGTGATGGAAAATGGTCTATAACCTTGCAAGAACTATAATCAATCTAAAAAACACTTAGCATGGAGCTAAATACAGCATGTCCTTTAGCTCTTCTCTAAGCCTCCATTAGTGTTAATTGATCTTCCTTAGTTGAAGAACTCAAGGGCAACATCAATGGGTTTAGGGATGATGTAAATGAAATTAGAGTGGAGCTACAAGATTTCATGAAGGAATTGAGGGAGTTCATCATTGAGTGTTTGTTTTGATACTTGCATTGTTATGCTTATTAATTGATCAATATCTTAATCATCATCTTCTCATACTTGCTTAAGTTTACTGGTTGATCAATATGATTTTACAATTGCTTTGATTTCATTGAAAAGGGGGAGTGCAAACATTTAGTGAAGAGATTGCATCTAGTTTATCATTTTAGTTTCATCAATCAATTATGGTTGTCATCACCAAAAAGGTGGCAATTGCTAAGATTATTTTGGATCATGTGTTATATCCTTTGCATTTTGATGTGTCCTCTATACTTGATTGATGTTAATTTACTTAAATTATATTTTTACATTTTTTTTGATTGATTGACAAGCATATGAGTTATATATGGATGATTATCTTGTCAATTTATGCTATTTTTAGTAAGATCTTTGAATTTTAAATTTGAATTGAGCTAATAATCTTGCAAATATCTTGTCTTCTGTCAAATCTTTATTTTTTAAAAAAATATATATTGAATGAGAACTTGAGAGATCTTGAGAAAAGATGAAGAGAACTGCAATGATTCAAAGTTAAGAGAAAATTCAAACTAGTTGACCTATGGTATCAATTGGACAACAAGTAGTACAAAGAAGAAAAGTAGAAAAGAAACAAAAAAATTAGGCTGGTCAATTAAACTAGTACCTATGGTTGATTGGACACCAAAGAAGAGTCAAGCTTTGAAGCACAAAGAGAAGCAAAAATTTCAAATTAGTCAACCTAACCATAACTGTGATTGACCATAAGTAACTAAATGACATGAAGTTCAAAAAGTGAAAAGTTACAAGGAATTCAAGTTAATTAACTTGACTATACTTATAGTCAATTGATGAGACTGAATAATTTGAAGAGTAGAAGCTAAAAAAATTACAAATTTTGAATTAGTCAACCAATCCGAGTATTGTTAACAACTGATACTCTAAAAGAGAAATGTCCTCTTTTGGGAATTGATTATCTTTATAAAAAAAGAATAATGTTCAATGACTAGTTTGTGCATTTAGTCTACAAAAAAGTTTGAGGAACTCTTTTATGTAAAATGTTAAAGAGTTATTTATTATAATCATCTAGAAAAAAGAGAAAAGGGATAAAATCTAAGAGCTAGGATTGTAAGAAAAAAGTTGTGATGGTGACAGAACAAGATAAGTGCATTGGTCATGCATGTGCAAAGCGCAAACTATGTTTATATGGAGGAGGACATGTTGGTACTAAGTGTTAGGTAGGTAATCCTTTCCCATAAATATTTGAGCATGCTAACTTTGTTGGTAATTTTAATAGGCAACTAATAGGCAATCATTACTCCAACACTTATAGTCTTGGTTTGCAAAATCATTCAAACTTTTGTTGGAATAACAATAATCTAGTGAAGTCATTGTATCTAGGATTTGCATCATAAAAGAAGAAGTTTAATTTGGAAGAGTTGATGACAATATTCATATCCATTGTTGAAATTATATTTCAAAACTAGGAACCTTTTATTAAAAATTTGGAGCCATGGTGAGACAATTAACTAATATGCTCTCAAAAAGGAAGTATGGTTCTTCTAAACTCGATGCTATCCTTGATCGAGTTTAGAAGAAGCCAAGTGAGTGGTTAAAAAAAGGTCTCTTCATAGCAAGCAAAGCAACATCTTGACTTACACCATGAGTTGCTTTTTATTACCTAACTATTTATGTTAGGACCTTGCCTATTAGTGAATAGGTTTTGGTAGGGGAGCATTAAGAAGGGAAGAAAAGTCCACTAAGCATTTTGGGAAAAATTAACTCTTTTGAAGGGATTTTGAAACTTCATAAATTTCAACTTAGTGACACTAGGAAAACAATGTTAGAGGATTTTAAACATTCATGATTCTTTGTTGTCCAAAATCTTTAAGGCCAAATATTTCCCAAATTGTAATTTCCTTGAGGCAAGATTTGGCTTTAGGCCAAGCTATACAGAGATAAGTATCTTGCAATCCCAATCTCTATTGCTTAAAGAACTTCAATGGTTAATTGAGAATGGTAAAATTATGAATATATGGAGAGATCCATGGTTGCTTGATCAAAATGGATTTAAGGTCCTTTCTCCATAAATGGCACCTTAATACCATTGAGTATTCATATTTTAGTAGATAAAATTATATGGCATTACAATTGGTTGGATATTTATTTTGCTAAGATGGCCTATTAGTCAATTTTTGAAGAAGCTTGAGATCTCACCAGGGTTGATTCTTGGAATGGCCACTAAATTATATGTTGAGTTCAAGAATTAAAATTGTTCAAACTCATAGCTATGAGTAAAGCTCTCCAAAAGGCTTTAAAGCTAACCATTATTGTCTTATGCTTATAATATGATTGCTTAATTACAATTAATGCAATCTAAAGGCACCAAGGTGAGAACCTAGAAATTATTCAATTGGCAAAGGATATTAAAACTATTTTGGTTGACTAGTGTAAGTTATATTAAGAGAGAGGCAAATGGGCTTGCCCATACATTTGTTGAAATTATTTTATCTAATATTGGATAGATTAAGTAGAATAAGAGTAGCCTAACTTTTTTTTTTCTCTTTAATTGGTCAAGCTGTAAATTATCTTACATATGAATGAAATCATACTAATTTGCTAAAAAAAAATATGATCTAAAGACATGACACATTCATTATTGCCATCATTTTGCATAAGGGTACCTCAAGTGCAATTGATAAGAAAATCACTAAGACCTTGTCAAACCATCAATCCTAGGTTGTTTACACCAATTCTTCCTATCTTAGGCCACCTACAAGACCTTATGTCTATCCTTCTTGGTCCAATTCACCTTGGCTCATCTATATAGGCCCTAAAACATGATGGCAAGGTTGACATGGCTCATGTCCAATTAAAGTTTCTTTGTTTCATGATGAGAAAAAAATTATTATGATTATTATTATTATTATTATTGTTATTATTTTGAGTAGTAAGTTCAATCAATTAATGAGGATAGGTTTTTACTATAAATGAGATGTGAGGTTTGAACCTTATATCTCATCCTAAATTTTAAAATTTAGTGGTCACTAAACTCTACCTATAAATTTGTTAGCACTCAAATACTTGGTATAGTTGTATGTGTACTAAACAAGTTTAGATCACTTCATTAGTTACATCACAAGTAAAATTCATTAAACTAGAATTCCTCTTAAACTTATATATACCAATTTCCTCTAGCCACTTAAGTAAGTATCATAAGATTACTCATGCATACTCATTTTATCTCTTGACATTTAATTCTTATCCTTATCTCTATTAGCAAAATCTAATTCAAATTTTGTAATTCTAAAGCCAAATCCCAATATAGCCCTCCTTAGCCTTTTTCTATTTTCACAAGTGTCCAATTTAACTTAACTTACATTATTAGTACTCAAGTACCAAACATAGTTCAATATGCTACTTGAATAAGTTTAGATCAATTGAGCAATTAGATCATTATTAAAAAGCACCAATTTGTGCTTTTTAAATGCTATAAATGCCAAGATTGTTCAAGACCCAAAGGGTAAACAAAGACTACACTCTTTTTAAGTTTACTTCTCTTGCTTGACTATATTAGCAATATCTAATTAAGTTTCAAAGTGCTAAAGCTAGACTCACAATTCAGCTTTTCCTAACCTTTCTTTATTTCTTATGTGTAATGTTTGACCCAATTCCTTTAACCCAGATAGATCAATACACATGATTTGTTTTGTATTTAGAGTAATAATTGCTTACCTTTGTCAATTTCATTAGATTCTCCAACATAATTAGTATGTTGAGCTTTTTGTTGAGAACTATTATAAGCATATGACAAAGAATAGTCATTATATAATTTTAAAACTAAGCGATTCAATGTACTAATCAATGCACTCATATTAACTATTTATCTTAGAATTATAAACTCATAATAATCAATTAAATAAGATATAAAACTCATAGTCTAAAACAAGGATAAAAACAATAATGATTAGGGAAACATTTGAAAGTAATTTAAAATAACATAGCCATTTAGCCCTCATGATATTAATAAGTTCTTATTTTTGTTTCATAAATTTTATTTTACTATAAAATAGCCATGATATCAAGTCATTTTGTTACAAATAAATGCATTATTAGAAAATAAACACCAAATAAAGCATGATAAGTATCATTAAAAATTTTCAAAATATCTAAAATTTCTTTATACATTCCATTATAAAGAGAAATCAAAGATATTAGTTGTAATAAATGGTTGTTATATCTTTTTAAATTTTTTTTGGAGCAAACAATTAGTTTTAGTTATAATTTTTTGCTAGTTTTTGCTTGTTAACAATTCATGTTCTCATGATGATTTTTAAAGTGGGAGAATTAAAGTTGTATGTTGGTTGAAACTAAAATTGTAAAGCTAGCCTAATTCAGGTGTTATGTTTGACTCAATTGGTTTTTGATTCAATTTTTATTCAAACAAGATTTGTAGCCAAGCCTTTCCATAAGGTTCACATGCTCATAAAACACATGAAACAAAAAATAATGAATGTTATTAAAATTGGTACTTCATTGGTTATTAACTGTCTTCATTGTCTATATCATTTATATTAGAAGTCTTACAAATAAAAAATTTGCAAGTTTGATTAATTCACATGATAAAGTAGTATATCCCTTTTCATTAATTTGAAAAATCAAATGAATGCCACTTGAACACAAAGATAAAAAAAAATTAAGAAAATATAGAGTAAAGACCAAAAGGGAACCAATGGACAAACATTTTCATTTAGAATATTGTATTGGATTTCTTCTTTTCCTTGGGTTTGTGATCTTGTCTAAGACTAGTTTGAGTATTAAGTATTAGTTAAGTGGAGATGCATTTATTGAATAGGTTTCAATTAGGTGCACATCATTTCTATATTTGAAGTCATTACTATAGTGGTCTAGAAATTTTGCATGATTTTTTTTTTCTTTTTCTTTTTAGTTCCATTAGGAGATCTGGTGGAGCTATGAGCTACATAATGGGCATACCCTCCCCATTGCCATAAATCTCATTCTTTTTCTTTAGAATCTAAAAACTCTAAAATAGAAACTTAAGTTTTTAATTATTGGAGTGTTCCATGAGGTAAATGATATATTTATATATATAAGTGTACACAAGTTTCTATATTTGAAATAATTACTTTATGGTATAAAAATATTTCCTTATAGTTTCTTGTCCATCTTGATTGTTTTTTTCTTGGTCCATTAGGAGGTTAATTTAGTTGTAATGTACAAAATGATGATAGTTTTCTCCATTCTCATAAACCCTATACCTTTTCCTATAATTAAAACCTAAAACCTTAAAAATAAAAGTCTAAGTTCTTAACCATTAGGGCATTCCTTGAAGAAGTCATCTAAATTGTTTTATAGTCATGAACTACACAACAAATTTTTATTATTTTTATATGAAAAATATTAGACCCTTTAACTTAAATCACTATTTTTAGTGAATAATGCATCTACATAATGAGGACATATGTTTTTATATATGCGAGTTTGGTAATCTATGTGTTTTAGTAGATAATGTAATTTTTTTTTGAAATATTCATTGATAGTGAATAAAATCAAAGATCAAGAGTTCTCATTATCTTATATTTTCTTTATGAAATGAAGGCGTTGAAATTTTGAATCATTTTCAATTGTATAGATCAAGAGATAAGAATAACATGCTATATTTGATTCTAAGGTCTAGATATTAGAATTTTCAACTGATATATATAAACATTGCACTTGAGATCTTAAAACACTAACAAAAACAAGACTAAGAATGCTAACCCTTAAAATAAAAGATAAAAAAAAAATCCTAAAGAATGATTGATGTAGGAATAAAAAGGTTTTCTCTCTTTCAATTAAACTCCTCTCCCTTCTCCATTCCCACTTTGATGGAGGAAAACCTTGCTTATGTCCTATCTTTTGAGGAAATTGACTTGCTAGATTATAATGAAATATAGCAAAAAAAAAAACTATGAAATGATGGAGATTGGTGTGATTCTATTATGTTTGATAGCCTTGATGCAATTTTGGAAGGGTTTGGGAGCTCTTTTTAGGATAATGATTAGGGTTCAACCTTGATCCCCACACTACCACCCCTAAACAATTCTTACTAAGGATGCTCCCTTAAATACACTTCACAAGGAAGATATTGTCATGATTTTTATGGACAAGTATCCACACATTCATCTTTCAAATAAAAAAATGAAAGCCATTAAAGAATATTGGTAGAACACCATTTGTGTGAAGCTTTAGGTTCAGTCAATTGGTTCTACCATTTGTGTAGTCAAGCTTTAAGATGAGTTATGTTTGGTTGATTTGGAGAATGAGTATTTCAATATCAAGTTCACTAGTTTATGGGATTATTACATTGCTTTATGTGGTCACCCTTACATTATCATGGGCCATTACTCTGTGGTTTGTGAATGGACTCCAAGTTTTTGTCCTTCAAAAGCAATGATTAACTCTATTATGGTATGTAAAAGATTCCTAAAGATTCCAATTGAGTATTAAAATAGTGATATTCTTAATGTAACTAATGGTCTAATTAGTAGAACGGTGAAGTTAGATGTGTCAACACTTATTGCTTAAAGGGGTAAATTTGTTTATTTTTATGTTTAATTTGATCTTGGCAAGCCTCTCCTTTGCTAACTTTGGATGGACAAGATTATACATATGGTTGAATATGAGGGTCTTCCTTAAATCTATGTTGAGTGTAGGCAAGTAGGTCACATTAAGGATAATTGCCCAAGCATTCTCAACTATGTCTAGAATGGTAAGGCTAGTGATGGCAATAAGCCTCTAAGGGGTCCCTTTATGCATATATTTATTCCTTGAGTAGAAAGGTTTGGACCTTGGATGCATGCTAAAAAATAGAGTAGCAAAAAGTTTTAATTAAGTTTTATAAGAAGATTATTGCATAAGGAAACTTTTGTCAAGGTTAATTCAATTATGGATGGATTACATTTTATGGTCCTAGGAGATATTTATGTAAAAATTATCGTAGAAATTTGGTTAAGAATATTGAGAAGCAAAAAGGGAAAAGAATATTAAGTCAATTTTAAATGATAACTTTTGGGATAAGACTATGTCACTAGGACTTAAATAAGATCATTGATTAATTCTTGCTCACCAATTGCAATTATTGTTGATCTTGTTAAGTAAACTTTGCACTTATACGAACTATTACTACTAGAATTTGAGCATAATCAATCATTCTATTCACGCGTTAATGCGTAATCCACTAAGGCTACAAATGGTAATCTAGGTTATTCTTTGCTAAGCCCTCACCAACCATATCTAAGCTTTCTTTTATTTTTGCTAAAGCCTTTTAAAGGCCTAATTCAAATACCTCACTATGACTACCTCTCAAGTCATTAGACCCAATGTCATCCCTTTTCTCATCATATTTTGGTAAAAATAATTGATAGTTATTGTTAAGGCACCAAAAATTTAACACCTTAGTCTTAATTATTCAACAATAGATAGTGTGAGAAAGGGTCAATCCCATAAGGTGTATAATCAATTTACTATTGATTAACTAAAAATTAAATATATTAACATAATTTGGGAGAAAAGTTGAATTCTAATTTTGTAACAAATAAAATAAATAAACTAATCAAACAAAATAAATTATAAAAAGATGAAATACTAAAAGTCCAATTCTAAGTTCATCCATAACTATGATATTCAATGATTTTGATCACCCATAATGTTGTCTTAATAAAAATGGAACTATCAACCCTAGATAATAACAAACTTTATTACTTAAATTTTCCCTTAGATATTTACTAAGTAAAATGAACTCATCACTTAGATTTTAACCATTATACCCTTAGAATAAGCTTTCTAGAGTAATATGTTAGTAGCCTTAAGAAGTAGAAAAATAGGTTAATACAAGCAAGAATCACATAAGTTCATATCATTTAATCAGTATTAAGTTATTCAAAACAATAAGATAAAAACTTGTCTATAATCCCTTATTACTATTCACTATTTGATGATCAGGAAGAGGATATAAACAAATCACAATTCTTAATTCTAGTAATTGATATTCGTTTAATCAATTCAATAAGTCTAACCAAATTAATTAAACAAACAATCATTCAACCATTAAATTAGAATAATCAATACAATTTTGTAAGAAAATAGAACAACATACCAGAAGAATCTATATTATTGAAATATCAAAATTTTGAAATCCCTAAAATAATTAGAGACCCTAACTATGCATGGCAAAAAAAATGAATTCCTTTTAAAGTGATTGTTCAATTCTTTATTCATCCCCCCTATCTCTTAAAAGATGGTTATTTATATCCTAAAAAATGTACATAGCAACCACTAGAAAACCTTTAAAACTATAAGAAAAAAAAAACTCCTAAAATCCCAAAGAACTGTTTTTGTTTCTTTAATCTTCTGGAATTCTTGTATAAGTTTTCAAGTTGATTTAGGACTAGCAACAGTTAGAATTAGGGTCTAAATTTTTCACATAAGTTTTAGTCCTCTTGAGCTTTAAAACACATTAAGTCTTACCCAAAACAAAAATTTAGAACCTAAGTTATGAGCTAGAAACCAAGATTGACTCTATCTAACACATGACAAATTCTATAACAACTTCTCCACTATTTTTGAACTGTTAAGAAACTAATTTGGGCCTAAGTCTCTTCATAACAATTATAAGCTTAAATGTGTACTTTAATTTAGGCTTTTGAATCACTTAATTTGAATGTTTAAAACTCAAGTTATGTCATTTATGTACTCAATACTTAGACAAGAATTCTACTCCAATTAGGATTCTTTCTCAAATTAGGATTGGACTTCAATTTTCTATCTTGTCATTAAAGCAACATCTTAGAGCCCAAACAAACTCAGATTTGGACTCAAAACTCCAATATGGAAAATTTGAGATGTCCATTATAACTTCATTGAAAATCACTTTTCTAATCTAAACCTCTAAGTTAATAAAAAATCTGAAATAAACAATGTCAAGAATGCTATGTCATGTCAAAATGATAAAATACAAGAAATTTTCCTATTTAAAACATATATTCTTAAAATGTGCCCAAAACATACCTAACTCACAAAACATATTATAATTAGCTTAAATAGGTAAAAAAAAATATTAAAAACAACTAAATGTTAAAAGGAATAAATATAATAAATTCTCACTTATTAAATTCCCTCACACTTAGCTTTTGCACATCCTCAAGCAAAACAAACTCAACTCAAAAGAATAGTATAGCATATACTAGTTATAATTTTGAACGCTGCCATAATGCATAAACTCATTAAGTTCAATTCTCAACTAAGATACATACTTAACTTAAAAATGCAATAATATCAAATAAAATAATAGCAAGTATGCTCATCTCTTGTCCACTTTATTCACAATTGCTATCAATTAGTTAATGCAAGTCTCACAACTAACACAACTGAGTCATATATAGTTCACCTATTAACCATTTTTTTTTGCTATTACAAACCAAGTAGCAAATTAAGATGTCCCTTAACTAAAGCAAAATGTAAACACAAATAATGGATACACTTCCTTAAGACATACTTAAAAATTAGGAAATGTATATTAAGGTGATTTGTATATTCATGTTTAAGTCATCATTCAACGTGAGTGTGTCAACACTATTGCTGAAGTACCCCTATTACTAGACAACTTCAATAGTAAAGTAGAATTAAACTTTGTATCTTTTTGCTATTTTTCTAACATTGTATTTACTTACACCTGAGTTTAGGACTAGCTTATGAAGAATAGTTTAAAGATAAACCACACACTTTTCAACCTTGCTTTGTACAACTTTTCAAGAAGCATTATTTCAATTGAGTATTAAAAAGTCATGCACACTTACCCTTATTTTACAAGACATTGCTAACATCTTAAGTTAGGTATTATATCAGAAAAATTACCTAATTTTGTACTTATGTATCACAAAGTGTTCTAAAGCATAACCAATGTATGATCACTATTTCATGAAAAAATAATCTTACCTAAACCTCTCCTCTACATATAAAACTTACATTATCCATAATGTAATGCCAAATTTAACAAAAAAAATTTTGAAACATAAGTTAAATGAAAAAGTAAAGAAATCAAATATGATTTATTCTTAGGTTACCTCCCAAATACCTTATTCATCTTTAAGCTCCTTATCTTAACACCACGACTAAAAAAATTAATAATAACAAAAGGACCAACCCAATAAGAGTACAACTTACCTAGAAACAATGTAAGCCTTGAATGGTTAAAGAGGACTTTTTATCTAACAACAAAGTTCTTCCTTGAAATCTTTTAATCATGAAAGGCCTTTGTTTTCTATTTGTAGATTTTAGTGCTCTCATATGCAACATTACTTATCTCTTTAAGCTCTTATAGTTGCAACTTCCTTTACTCACCTAACTTAACCATCTTTATGTTGCATTATTTGATTACCCAATAAGCTTTATGTTCTAACTCCACTGAAAGATGACATGGCTTACCTAAGAGGTAGAGTGGCATTCCTATAGGTGTTTTGTATGCTATCTCATAATCCCAAAATGATTGTCTAGCTACAACTCCAATTCTTTTAATTTGGATTAATTGTCTTTTCATGGATGGATTTCATTTCTCTATTAAACACTTTAGCTTGACCACCTATTTGAGGGTGGTAGGTTGTGACAATCTTATGTGTGACGTTGATGCCTTCATAATAGTCCTTCTACCATCCTATTGTAGAAACAAGTGCCTTTGTCACTAATCATGGCCTTTGGTGTTAGTTTTCACAAAATCTACAACAACTTTAAAGTCATCAATCTTGGTGGCTTTAGCTTCCACCCATTTTGAAACATAATTAATAGTTAAAAGAATATAAATATTACTAAATAAAAATGAGAATTTTCCTATGAAATCAAAGACACACACATAAAAAATCTTAATAGTAAAAATAGCAGTTTGTGGAATTGAATCTTTATAAGATATATTACTTGTCTATTGGCAATTCTCACAATACTTACATGACACATTTGCATTCTTAAATAAAGTTAGCCGATAATGTCTACAATCTAAAATCTTACAAACTATCCTCTCAGAGACCCCCATAAGAATAAGGATAGTAAAAGGTTAGAATAGATAAAAATTCACCTTTAGGCATACACCTTCTTATTACCTAAACAATACAAAATCTCCATAAATAAGGGTCATCCCACCCTATTATTTTGCCTCATTCTTAAGCTTACCCTTTTGAGTTTTATAAAAATTTTTAGGCAATTTTCTACCAACTAAGTAATTAATAATTTATGCATACTAGGGTAAGGCCTTATCAACAAAAAATAGTTACTCATTAGGAAAAGATTCTTGTAATGGTAACACCTCCTCCTTATGCACCAATCTACTCAAATGACCTTCCGTAGGGTTTTTGCCTCTTTCTTATCTTTGATTTCTAAAGTAAACTCTTGCAATAAAAAAAAAAATCTACCTAATAACCACAAATTTGCCTCTTTCTTTGAAAGTAATTACTTTAGAGCTACTTGATCAAAATAAATTATCACTTTAGTGCCAAGGAAATAATACCAACATTTTTCTAAAGCAAAAACAATAGATAAAAGTTCTTTTAGTGGTGGAATGATTTTGGTTGCATTTAAAGTCCTCAAGGCATAATGAATGTCACAAGTGGCCTTGCCAACTTTATGTCCAAAGCATCTACCACAGCATAATTGTTTACTTCATACATAATCTCAAATGGCAACTCCTAATCTAATAGTTGCATTACTAGTGCTAAGATCAAATGCTTCTTCAACTTGTTGATTGCATCCTTACACTCCTCATCAAATTAAAATGACATGTCCTTTTGCAACAACTTACATAAGGGCAAAGCTATCTTTGAAAAATACTTGATAAATTTATAATAAAAACCTATATGGCCAATAAAAGATCAAATCTCTTGCACATTTATGGGATAAGATAAAGCATGAATAATATCTATCTTAGACTTATCCACTTATATTCCCCTAATTGAAATAACCTGTCCTAAAAGTATACCTTACTTTTCCATAAAATGACATTTTCCCAATTTAGAACCAAGTTAGTTTTTAATCATCTCTTAAAGATCATTATAAGGTTATCTAAACATCCATCAAAGGAATCAGTTTCTAATCATCTCTTCAAGATCATTGTAAGGTTATCTAAGCATCTATCAAAGGAATCACCACAAACACTAAAGTCATCCATAAATACTTTTATGATGGTCTTTATATAATTAAAATATATACTAACCATACATCTCTAAAATGTGGTTGGAGCATTGCAAAGTCTAAATGGTAATTAAAGATAAGCAAACATATTGAATGAACACATGAAAGTCATCTTCTTTTAATCTTCCAATATAATCAAAATTTTTTTATAACCTAAAACACCATCAAGAAAGCAATAATAAGTATGACTAGCTAACCTTTTTAACATCTGGTCAATTAAAAAAAAATAAAAAATGATCTTTGCAAGTGGCATACTTCAACTTCTTATAATCAATACAAACTCTCCACCTTGTTTGCACATTTGTAGGTACCAACTCATTGTCATCATTTGGAACCACTTTGACACCAAATTTCTTTGGGACCACCTACATCGAACTTACCCACTTACTATTTGAGATTAGATATATAATGCCAATATTAAGGAGCTTCGTATTCTTTTTTTCTCACTACCTCCATCATTGTGGTATTCAACAAGTGTTGAGCTTCTCTAGTTGGATTAGCTCATTCTTCCAATGATTTTTGGTGCATGTATATGGTTGGACTTATCCCTTTAATGTCTATAATTGTCTAAGCAACCATCATTGTATTCTCCCTTAGCACACAAATTGACTTCTCTTTTTTTCACATGTGTCAAATCCCTTAAAATAAGAAATAGCAAGGTGTCATCCTCTCCCAAATACACATACTTCAAATGAGTTGGTAATGGTTTCATTCTAACACAAAAGCTAACAAAACAAAAGGCAAAAGTTTATTATGTGACATAAGTAACTAAATAGAAGAAACTACATTCCTATTTGGAATCACTGATAACAAATTTAATACAACCATAGCCTTCTTTTAACTCCTCACCTAACTCAACCTCTCCTTTTTCTAACTTAAGATGTTTTATGATGGCATCCTCTAACTCTTCCTTAATTGTCAACTCAATAACTTCTCATAAAAAAAAAATCAATAACATAAATGGCATAAACTAAGTGGACATGGCCAAGGTACCTTATCACCTCATAAATATTGAACTAAATCTATTCATCATCAAACTCCATCATTAAGTTACTCTTATACACATCAATCCTTATCATAGTTGTCTTTAAGAATGGCCTCCCCAATAAAATAGGTGTAGGGTTAAGAGAAGCATCATCATCCTTATCGATTATTTAGAAGTCAATTAGAAACACTAGCTTATTCACTTGCACTAACACATCATCAATAACCCCCTCAAGGTAAGCATTAATATGACCAACCAATTGTATAATGACATTATTATTTTTTAAAGGTCCTAGATTTAAAGAAGCATAAATGGATCATAACATAGGATGACCTATTTTAAATCTAAAATAGTTCTTTCAAATATGATATGACCTATTTACACGAGATAGTGAACATCCTTAGATCTTTGCACTTAGGGGGAATCCTTTGTTAGAGAACTGTGCATATGTTCTCTCCCACTCTGATCTTCTCATCATCTCTCAATCTCCACTTATTAGTGCATAATTCCTTAAGAAATTTTGTATACCTCAGTACTTGCTTGATTGCATCTTATAGTGGTATGTTTACCTCTATCTTATGAAATGTCTCAAGAATCTTTCTCTCTTACTCCTCATTCTTAGATTTTATGCACCTAGTTGGAAAAGGAAAGGAGTTAGCTTTAGTCTGAATGGTAAGGTTAGGAATTACTTTATATGGAGAAATCTTTACATCCTTCTCAATTTCCTCCTTAATAGCTACAATAGGTGTTTTCTTATGTGGTTCTTCCATCTCTTTTCCATTTCTCAATGATATAACACTTGCATTCTTATTTGGATTTACTAGGGTTTGAGAAGATAATTTTATTAAACCTTGAGCATTTAATCTACCCATTATAGTAGATAACTAGCTCACCTATTTCTCAAAATTTTGTATGCTTGCCTTTATCTCCTATTAGAATTGTTGAGTGTAAGTTAAGAAAGTTTTAAACATAACTTTCAACAAGCCTAAAAAGGATAAGGTTGCTTATTTAGGTTAACAAGGCTATTAGGTTTGTTAAAATCTTGCTTGTGTATTTTGATATACATTTTGAACTAGCTGTCTATTTCCTTCATAACTTAAATTAGGTTGATATCTCCATCCTACATTATATGTATTAAAATAGGGATCATACTTCCTTTGTTACCTTTGGAATTCTCCTATTGCATGCACTTACTTCTTTTGAAGAACTAGGAAAGAGTTTATTAGATGTGCAACTATTATCCCTGTGCTTCACACATTAGCTTGTTGCATATTGCCCATAGCCATCTATTGAACAATAGAGGCAAGATCAAAATTCTATCATTGAATAAATGATATATTCACCTCATTCACTTTTCTAATTGGGGTATCTTATCTTGTTCCAAACTATTGGGTGTTCATTGTTATATTGGAGACCAAATTCCTTGCATAATCTAATGTCTTATCAACCAAAGCTCCTTCACTTGTTGTGTCTACCATGTTCTTATCCATAAGGAGTGAGCCTTCATAAAAATATTGAATGAATAACTAATCACTTATCTAATGGTGTGGATAGCTTACATACAACTTCTTGAATCTTTTTTAGTACTCATAAAAGGTCTCTTTATTGTACTAATGAATACTATAGATTTCTTTCCTTATAATCATAGCCTTAGAAACCTAAAAATAGTTTTCCAAAAATTGTGTCTTCTTCTTGTTTCATGTGGTGATTGACCCTAATGGGAGATAACAAAGTTGATCCTTGGCATCATTAGCTATAAAGAATGGCAAAACTCTCAATTTCATCTACTCCTCCATTACACCTATTTGTTTCATGTTTGATTAGACATGGAATTCCTTTGAATACTTGTTAGGATCCTCACCTACATGATCATAAAAAGTAGGACAAACGTATTGGTCTTGATTTAAGCTTAAAAGTTACGTATGACATAGGATATTCTATACACAAAGGCTATAAATTAATGTTAGGAGCAGTAAGCTCTTTCAAAGCCAAGTTATTTGTAGCTATGTCTTCAAACACTAAATCACTAAATGAACTACTAGATACAAAATTGAAAGCTATAATGATGTTAGGTAAATAATATTATAATCAACTTAGTAGAACTATATATATATATATATATATAAATAAAAAAATTTGATAGAAAATGCTCCTTGGTAATGACAACAAATTTTGCTAGCTATCATTAAGGCACTAAAAATTTAATACCTTACTCTTGATTATTTAATAGTAAATAGTGTGAGTAAGGGTCAATCCCACAAGAAGTGCAAGTAATTCATTATTAATTAACTAAAAATTGAAGATATTAACTTAAATGAGAAAGAATAGTTGAATTTTGATTTTGTAACAAATAAAATAAACAAACTATAATCAATCAAAATAAATTATAGAAACATTAAATACATTAATAATTGTGAAAGTGATGTAATGATAGCCAATTGAAAATTACAAATTGAATAAATATGTAAGCGAGAGAGAGAGAGAGAGAGAGAGAGAGAGAGAGAGAGAGAGAGAGAGAGAGAGAGAGAGAGAGGCAAATGGGGTTGTTAAAATAGGAGTAGCTTAGCTTTGTTTTTCTCTTTAATTGATCAAGATGTAAGTGATCATAAATATATGAAATCCTACTAATTTACTAAGAATAAAAATTATGATATAAAGTTGTAAGACACTCACCAATTGCCATCATTTTGCATAAGAATACCTTACCTTGGGTGTTGTTGATAAAAACATCACTAAGACCTTATCCAACAATCAATCATGGGTTATTTAGGCTTATCCTAATTATCTTAGTCCATGTGAAGGACCCTGTGTCCATCCTTCTTAGTCTAATTCACCTAAGTTTATTTACATAGGTCATGAAACACTATGGCAAAGTTGACATGGCTCATGCCCAATTAAAGTTTCTTTCTTGATGAATAAGAACTTGTGATTATTTATTATTATTATTATTATTATTATTAAGTAGTAAGTTTAATTGGTTAAAGAAGAGAGTTTTAAATTATAAATGAGATATAAGTTTTGTATCTTATCCTAAATTTTCAAATTTGATTACCTAGTATAGTCATATATGTACTAAACAAGTTTAGATCACACATTGGTTACATTACCATTAAAATTCATTAACCCAAAGTTCCTTTCAAACCTATATATACCAATTTCCTCTAACCACTCAAGTAAGTATCTCAAGGTTACTCATGCATGCTCATTCTATCTCTTTATATTTACTTCTTATCCTTATCTCTATTAGCAACATCTAATTCAAATTTTTCAATTTTAAAACCAAATTCCCAATATAGCCCTCCTTAACCTTTTAGTATTTTCACAAGTGTCCAATTTGACCCAATTCATTCAAATGAACTATTTGTTTTCTATTTTTATAAGTGTCCAATTTGACTTAATTTACATTATTAGTACTTAAGTACCTAACATAGTTCATTATGCTACTTGAATAAGTTTAGATTAATTGAGCAATTACATTATTAGTAAAAAGCATCAATTTGTGCTTTTCCAATGCCTATAAATGCCCAATTCCTCCAAGACCCAAAGGGTAAACAAAGACTACACTCTCTTTATATTTTCTTCTCTCACCTAGCTCTAATGGCATCATCTAATTAAATTTTAAAGTGCTAATGCTAGACTAACATTTTAGGGAGATATAAAAAAAGCTTTTAACTATAGCAATTATGTATTCACCAAATATAAGTATAAGGCTAATGGTCTCAAAAGTATCATTTTGGTAATAGATTTAGAATTAAATAATGCAAAATCATGAAAATACACATACACATTATATAAACATGCAATTATTAAATATAATATTTGTAATCAAAAAATAAATAAATGTATTCAATTTAACAAAAATATGTATATAAGGAATAATGTGGCATGTGCCAACAACATATGAAATTCTTTTTTCCACATATTGAAGATTTAAGCTCAACTAAATGAACATGATTTTTTAACATGTTATTGCATAAGTGAAGCCTTATTTAATAGATGCATATTTTTCAATTTTGATGTGTTTTTAATTGTTGATTGCATATTTTAAATTTGATAATCTTCCATATTTTTTGGAACTTTCAAAAATGTGTACAAGTTATTTTATATGCATATTTATATTAATGATTATTTCTATTGATTGGATATTTTATTAATTAATTAAAATTTATTACCAAAATAATTTTCTTATAACTAGTTCATGTCACACTAATGGGATGCATTAGGTGCATAACTTATAATTAAATGTAAGCATTAATGCATTAGATGCTAAACTTGAAACCAAAAGAACTTGAGGAAGCTAAAATCCCAAAGGTGACCTAAAGCCTAAATTAATTTAACCTAACCAAGTGCCACCTCTAGTTATTGTCACATTAAGATAACTCACTTAATAACTTTAGACATATGGGTATTTTCTTTTCCACATTAATGTTAGAGACTTTGAAGCAACTCCAAGGAGCTTATAATGCAAGCTTCATTGCAACTAGTCATTTACTAACTAACCCCATATTAAATTCAAGTTTCTCCTAAAAGTTGACACATTAACACACATAATGGATAACAACAATCCCCTTTCATTTATTATATCTTAAAATTTCAAGAAACATTATGCTACTGTGGTATTTCTTTTGAAAATTGTTGTTCACCAACCTTAAGAATTTAAAGTCAATAGCATAGTTTTAGGTATCTAGTTATCTATATATATAATAGGAGAGGATGAGTTATAACTCACAAATGTTGTCAAAAAAGCTCTTAAAACCTTTTATTGTATTTTATATACATAGATGGTAAACCCCTCTTACAAACAAATTTTGAATTCACTTTAAATTGTCTATAGTAATGAACATAAATCTATACAAAACAACAATATTGGAACATAAGATTTTATTGGGTTGTATTTTGACAACATTGCTACTCATTCAATTCCCATTCAAAAAGGCTGATGATGGCTAAGATTCAATCTGAACCATTATCTTTTCAAGGTTGAAAGGATGTTGCAAACACTCACACCATGATACAAGCATATCATGGTTACAAATGCAATAAAAGAAACACATGATTTGTTTAAGATGTTAATTGACGTACTAATGGGAATGTTAAGTAGGCACTCTAAAGTTAGACTCCCATTAAACATGAGCAAAGTGAACAATTTAAGTAGAAGCAAGGTTACTCTTATGATAGAGGATGAGGACAAAGTGGTTCCTACAATAACAATTGAGGTTAAGGAGGCCACTATAATAATCATAGAGATGGAAATAATCAATAAAATGACCAATAGATACCAAACCAAACATATAAAGATTGAGGATGAGGCTACCAAAGAGGTCGTAATAGAGTAAGGTATGACAAATCTAATGTTAAGTGTTAGTCATGCCATAAACATGATCATTACGCTAATAAATGCAAGTCTAAGAAGAATAATTGGAGCTATTAACTTTATCTCCTTTAAGATTGCAATAGCCCTTTCTCTCTAAGAGTTGCTTTTAAAATTTTCAAGTTATTATCTTTTCCTCACAGTTATGTCCATTACAATTGCATTCTGAAATAGTCATGTGGCTAATTGTAGCACCAATGGTTTGCATCAACTTATTAGGTGACCAAATGCTAGATTCATTAATGGCACTTAATAAGGAATGTAGAGAGAGAAAGAGAGCAAAGTTAAACATAAAGATAAGGGAATAGAATTTTATATTATTATCAATTTACACTGATTAATATTTATAATTGGTAAAACATCATCATTCATCTAGTCAACTAGAAATCTACTAATGTTATGATAAAACATTAGGAATACAATAAAGCTACAATTAGCTAATTCCTAACTTATACAATAGACTTTAAATAGTCTCCTTATTGTTATAATTACACTAGAATGTCCTACTTGTAACCCTTTATACCATTAGGAAATTAATGCCTTCTCAAATCATTATTTGCACCAACTACCAACCTTTCATTCCATAATAATTAGCAGTCATTCCAACTATAAGGAGTGTTGACAAACTCTCCTTTTTGTAATTAAGAGAGCAATTATAGAAGTTAAGGATTGCTTTGCCATGTTGCTTAATTAAATTTATAAAGGTTTGAAGACACAAAAGATATAGAATAGCACTATAAACTATTGTTATCATTCTCAAAAGTGCATCAATTGCAAAATTGATTTTTCCCTCTTTATACATAATTTCATAAACAAGCCACATCAATTTAACTAACTAGGTTTGTTGACTCATAATAAAGAGTTTTTAATTTAGGAGATAATTAAGGCTACAATAATATGTTTTGATATTAAAATGCCAATCTTAGAGATGATGTTTCCAAGTAGTAACTAAAAAATAATAGCTAATAGTTCTTTTTCATAAATTAATAGTGAGAAGTATTAATGAGAAAGTCTTGTTGATAAAGGCTATTAGATGACTCTCTTACATTATAATAGCTCCCATTCTTATGCCTAATGCATCAATTTCTACAACAAATTCTTCAGTGCAATTTGGTAAGGCCAAAATAGGGGCAATTATAGGCACCTTCTTCAAATCTTCAAAAGTTGCAATAGCTTTTGTGTTCTAATCCATATGTTGTGCCTCTTCTTAACCAACACCATAGGAGCTACAAATGGATTATAAGTGATCTAGATAATACTTGTCTATAACATTTTTTTGAACATGTTTTTCTATGACATCTTTCTATATTATAGGATATTTGTATGGCTTGGTGTTAATGGAAACTTATGATCTTGAAGATTAGGTGGAGACAATTATTTAAGGTCTATAAAAATGTCAAGGAACTAATTTAATGGAGTATTGACATCAAGTATAGATGTTATTAGTGTTAGAGAAGAACCCACATAAGTTACAATGGCATAAAGTTCCAAGTCAAACTATAATTTTAGATACAAGTTATAAAGTTGAACAACTTGTTGTTAATGTTGTTGTAAGGCTTTTCCCATAGCCTTAAAATTGATCTTTTAGATAATAGGCTCCAAAGAACTCTTAAGAATTCATTGTCTACTCTTAGGTTGGAATTCCATCACAAGTTCATCAAATTTCCAACTAATATTGCCTAATGCTTTCAACCATTGAATTCCTAAAAACATGCCATCACTTCCTAAAGGAAAAATATAGACATCTACTTTAGAAATGTAATCTTGTAACTACCATTGAAACCCTTTGCAAATGTGAGGGCAAGGAATAATGTTGCCATCAATCACCTTTACTTTTAAATTCCTAATTGTCTCCAGTTTACACCTTAATTTCTTTGCTAGATTCTCATCTAAAAAATTATGTCTACTATATAAGTCTATCAACATATGCATAGGTTTGGAATCCACATACCAAGTGACCCTTAAGGTGTTTGAATATGGTTTTCCATGGTAGTGATAGCTTAAAGAGAAATATAAGGTTATGAATCCAACTCTTCATTTGTCAAAGGGATTAACATTAATTCATCTGACTCCTCTTCACCATTCTCATCTTCAACTTCAATTATATATAATTCCTTGTGTTGATATTTATGGTTAGCTTTATACTTCTCATCACACCAATGGCATAATCTCTTACTCTTCCTTTAATACATTGTCTCTCCAAACTTCACCTTAGTAACCTTAGACTATTAGCTAGATTTCTGGTTGCCATTAGTAACATTCTCATATAAAGAAAGCTTATATTAGGGCTTAGGTGAAAACCCCATATTCCTATTAATGGATTTAGATTTCTACCCAAGTATTACATTAGTAACATCCTACAACTTGGCCAAATTATAAGCATATGGCAAGGTTTTTGGCATAAACATTTTGACTAGAGTTTGAATTTCATCTTTCAATCTACTCAAGAACACCTCTAAGCATACTCCTCAATTGATTGCACTTTATTATACAAGAAATCAAATTGGTTTTCATATCTTGTCATAGTTCCATTATGCCAAAGGCCTAATAAGGTTGACATAGAATTATTAAAAGTAGTGTTGCCAAATCTAATCAATATAGCTAACACATATTCTGCCCATGATGGAAAATCGCCTATAGGCCTTTTTCCCACAAAGTTCTTATGCTATTACAATGAAACATCATTAAGAGATTTGTTTGTCATCTTAACCTTTGTTTCTTTTGAAGTTCCATCAATCTCAAAAAAATTTTCACATTTATAGAATTGGCCAAGTACAATGGTTCCATCAAAGGTGGAAAAATTAAGCCTAAAGGGTTTCCTATAACATATGAAATGCCCTAATTAGAAGACCTAGGAGATTAGTTCTAGCTCATGAACTAATTTTGAACAAAAATCTCAATACAAAATTCTCTAAGATCATCCATCTCTTTTCTTTTTGATTCTTGCAAATTTCTAATCATCTCTTCCAATTTTTTGAAGTCTCACAACCAAGAGTCATTTAACCCTATTCCAACAACCATTAAAGCAAGCTCTTCCAAGAAGATAAAGCTCTAATACCAACTTTGATGAACATTAATCTATCAATCAAGAAATTTTTAAGAATGAAGAAAAAAGTTTAAGAAGCTAGATTGATTAATGAAATTTGAAAAGGAATGTAGATTGAGTGAGTGAGAAAGAGAGAAAGAGAAATTGAACAAGGAGTTAGAGGCATGGGATTTTTTATTATTATCAATCTACCATACAATCTACACTCATTAGTACTTACAGTTGGCAATAAATCATCAAACAATCATCTAATCAACTAGGAATCTATCAATGAAATGATGAACTAAAATGAGTACAATAGAGCTCCAATTAGCTATTTCCCAACCCTTAACAACTTTTCCCACTTATTCTTCTTAATCTTATCTTCTTCTAATTATCCATGCTAAAAGGTCCACATGTCACCACTTTCAATTATTTTAACTATCTTTATTTTGATTCCCTAGCTTTTCAAACTCAACTTTATAGTAATCAAATCTAATTTCATTAGACATAGGCATTATGCTAGTTAATGATCCCATGTTATATAAATTGATATACTTTACTGCAAAATCTAAAAATAGCAAATTATAATTTTGCTTTCAATAACAAAATTTAGCTATAAAACATTTGAGTTTTAGTCTAAACTAGATGGAAAAAAATATCTAAAATACTTGTTTTGATTTACAAGTGATCACATATCAGCATGACATTATTTCTTCCATGTTGGGAAAGGATTCACTTTTTAAATACAAATAAACAACATGCAACAATATATCCTAGATCTATTGTCTTTCTTAACAAATTAACTAAATAGGTAGAATAACACTTTCCTAACAACACACAACAAAACCAAAATGAAATAATCAACAAACTATCATAGCATAAGAGACAATAGAAATTTTATATGGAAAATTTTCTCACACAAAGAGAAAAAATGTAAAACCATAGTCCATTAAATAGTTACACTATTAATGGACTCATAATACAAATTTTCAATACAAATAATAAAATTCACCTATCCATCAAGAATACAAATTCTTAGCTTATTATCATAATCAACATCATCACAATGATGAATTACAACAAGAGTTTAGACAGACCTCGCCAAATGGTAGAATTGGAAGTAGAACATAATACAATTAATGGAGAGTCATAACAATTGATGTGTAGAGCTTGTTCTCATAATTAACTTGTTCAATTTCAACTTGAAGGGAGCAAAGTCCACCATTTGATCTTCCAAGAATTGTGGTCATCCTTCCCTTTCAAGAACAACAAATTGAAATCGTAAGAGAATGAGATATTAACATACTGAAAAGAATAAATGGATGGATACATAAAGTTACTTTGTTTGGCTTATAGGTTATGCTTATCCATGAAAATGGATTTAAAATATTTATTACATAGTAAATAAGAGGTATTATGGTGTTACACAAAACCCTTTCATACCAAAAGGACTAATACACTCAAGTTGACACTCACTTTTTCTATATAAATCACAAAAGCTTACATCACATCAATTTACATAATAAAAGATCAATTTTTGCCCTTATCCCTCTAGACAATTTGTATTTAATTTACTTTTTGTAGTAGAGGACCTTTTTATATACTTTGTAAATTGAAAGAAGGAAAAAAAAATATGGATGTGATAACAAACATAATTAATATGGCCATCTTTAAGTGCTACACTATAAGCAAAATGGATATTAAATTAGTTCACATAATTAATGTTATGGATTTCATTTGTATGAACTAACCACCCTCTTTGGGCCATCATATCTTGCATATGGGACCAAGAAGTGTACCAAATTGATTGCTAGAGAGACCAAGGAAAAATTCCAACTTGATGGTCTTAACCTCCCCTTAATTAATAAACATTATTTCATATAAATAAAACATATGTTGCAACATTCAATTCCAAGACATCTTTTTTAACAATATTTATACTAAAAGTATGAGCATTACACCTAAACCTATAAATTTGACATTTAAGTCTCCCTCTCTCCCTTAAGGCAAACTCAATTGTTTAGACAATTCTTTTTAAGAGGATGAGATTCTTGCTGCAATTTAAAATATAAAGTCAACAACTCTCCTAGCTCATATGGATTTGCAATATCTTTATACAAAGAATGCCAAAATTCTAACATTTGCCAAACCTTTGACAATTTCTTTCACATAAGTTCCTTTGCACTTTCACTTAATTCTACTTTCATTGTTTTGTTACCAAAGAAAGCTAAAGTTGAAGATATAAAAGGATTATGAGCCTATGAGATTTATTAACATCTTTCACAAGATCTTATCAAGAGTACCTTCTAAAAGATTGAAATTGAAAGTGCATTAATTTATCTCTCCAAACCAATGCATTTTTGTTCATTTTGAAAAAGTTTTAGACGTGGCTTTGATTGCTAATGATACATTAATTTATGCATGTGAAGCAATAAGAGTAGTTAGGTGTGCAAATTATATATTAAAAAGACTCATGGCTACATTACTTAAAAGTTCTTCTTCATCATGCAACAAATAGATTTTGACCCTAAAATATTGACTTGGATGCATATTTACATCACATCAGCCTCTATCTTGATTCCTATTAATGGAGAAGCAAAAGGATTTTAGAAATGACAGGGGCTAAGGCAAGGATACTATTTTTCTTTGTTAATATATCTTTTTGTTGTGAAAGCCTTGGCTTATTACCTTAAAGTAATCAAGGATAAAATCTAATTAAGAAAATTTTAATGAGGGAAACACATAAAGATGTGAGATCCATTATCTCTTATTTGAAGATAGTGTGCTATTTTTGTATGAATCAGATGAAGCATGGATCATCTAGCTTAAAATAGTCCTAATATGCTTTAAGGAAACTTAAGGACTTAATTTGTGCTGATTAATAATTTGGTATTGTTCAGATATACTTTGTGATGCAAATGCTATTTTTCACTTAAGATTTACTAAGGCATCTCTATAGGAGATAAACCTCAATCTAAGGGAGTTTCAAGACCAATCTTAAAGAAAACCTCTTGTAAGCATCTTTTTTACAAGCAATAAACTTACTTTTATCAAGATTACATTATGTTGAGAGTATTTGAAACATGTGTCTAGTAATATGTCCTATGATTCACTCATTTTCCTAGCCATTATTAGATGATTTTTCTAATCATTGGTTGATTTACTATATATATTCCAACACATGGTTGATTGATGAATTAATTGACATATTTTGTTCTTATTATGGAATATTATCATTTAGTATATGCTATTTATGTTAAGGTCTTTGAATTTAAATTGCACTTATTGTTTGTTCAAAGATTTTGTGGTCTTCTTTAAATTCTATTTTTAGAAAGGTTTTGAATGAGATTTTAAGGCAAGTTGAAAACAATCAAAATATTTAAAATGTTAGCAAAAGTTTAGGACTAGTTGACCAAACTTGCTGACTAGAAAACATGAAGAAAAGAGATGGAAAGCTAAAACGTTACAAAAAGTTTGGTCTAGTGGTTATGGTTGATTAGACATGCAAAAGACTATTGGCTAAATGATGAAAGGGAATAGAGATTTAAGACCAATTTTACCTAACTAGGCAATCCACTAATTTGATTGAAGAACAAAAAGGTGTATAATGCTAAGACATTTTAGAGATTTTGGGTTGTTCAAGTATACCAGTTGTTATGGTTGACCAAGGTGGCAAAAGTGCTAAAAGTTAAAAAAATTCAAAAATTTTTGTACCAATCGACTTATCAAATTACTACGGTGGACTGATACCCTAGGAGAAGAAGTATCCAAATTTGGTTTTAGATATTGACTGACTCTCTTTATGGAGTGAGTTTTTAATCATAATGACTAGTTTAGCCATTGTAGTTTATAAGAGTATCTTAGAAACTCTATGTTAGGCACCTTGAATACCTTAAACAAGTGAGAAAAGCTTGAGAACTTTAACATGTATTAAAAAGTGAAAAAAGAGTAAAGTGTGATCAAGAGAGAAAATTAAGCGCAAAAGGCTTAAGTGTGAATTTATGAAAAAAGAAAAAAAAATAGAGTGCTCTAGTTTGAAAAGTGTTAGAGTTTATGAGCTCTAAAGTTGTGTAAAACTACATGGATGCTTTGTGACTTAAGTTCAAGAGACCAAATGCATAAGGATTTTCTTCACCTATCAAAATAAGAAACTATAAATTACAGTAGACTCTCTTTTTCCCTAGTTCTATTCACTTTTTCCATTTATATTGCTTGCATTTATGTTTGTTTATCTCTTCTTATTGTGATTCATCTTGTAGGGTTGGGACTATGTGAATATTAAGTGACTTTTGCCAATTCGATCCAATTCATCTTCGTCTTGGGTTACTTTAAGGACCAATAAGTAGTATTATAGCTTAGTCTCCTTTTAATAAGTTTAACACCTTAGATTTGATCTATAACAACCCTTGTACACATTTGCTATATTAAAAATGGCAACATTCTTAGACCACCCATTTTTTATGAAAGTAATTATAACTACTGAAAAGACACAATGATCATGTATATCCATTCCCAATACTATGACTTATGGGAAATAGTTGAGAGTAGTCCAAGAAGTGCCATAAAAATCTTGAAGGTAAATGAGTTAAAAGAGAAAAAGAGAGAGAGTACACCACTGAGGATAAGAAAAATAAAACCCTTAACTACAAGGCTTCTCACATGCTTTAATGTTCTTTGAGTTTTGATAAGTAAAACAAGATATATTCATGCAAATCCACAAAACATATATGGGATAAGTTTGTAGTCCTTCATAAAGGTACCTCCCAAGTTAAGGGCACCAAAATCATCCTATTCATGTAAGAATATGAGTTGTTTGAGATAAAGAGGTTGGGACCATCTCTCAAATGTACATGAGGTTCATAAACATCATTAATCCTTTAAAGAACATAAAGATAATTGATCTTGTGAAAAAGAAATTAAGATCTCTCCTAAGTCTTGACATCCTAAGGTTGTTGCCATAATTAAAGCCAAGGACCTTAGTTCCTTAAGTGTGGTTGGGTTGGTTCCTTACTAACTCATAAAATGACTTACAACAAAAGGGTAAATGAATGGAAGAAAGGAGTTACATTTAAGCAAGAACCTAATCAAATGAGAGCTATGATGAATAGGAGATTTGCTCTTACTTAAAAGAAGAGGAGGTTAAGATAGCATTATTGTTTAAGAGACTCTTTCACTACTTAAGAAGGAAAAGACAAAGCATCAAAAAATCTTTCAAACATAATGGTAAGAAAGATAATCCAAAGGAAAAGGAGATCATATGCTATGGATGCCATAAACCTAGCCACATTGCATCAAATTCCTAATAATTAAAAAAAAGGACAAGAATCCAACAAAAAAGACACTTAAAGCCACTTGGAAGGGCTCAAGTGATTGGGATGATGACTCAATTGATGACTTTGGCATCAACATGGCCTTTATGGCAAACAAAGACAAGGTCATATTTGACATTGAGTCTCATGATAATGGCATTCATTAATGAGTTGTATGTCAAGTTAGAAAGCATGAATAGGAAACTCAATAACATGGATGCCAAAAATAGGAGCCTTAAGGCTCAAGTTGACTCCTCTAAAAAGGAAACTATTTCCTTGAAGCATGAGAATGCTTCCTGAAAGTGAGAGATCAAATCTTTTATTGAAAAGAGGAATGACTTGCAACATGTTCATGTTAAAAAGTAAAGACTTGTGAAGCTCTTAGGTAGAAACATCCTATTTAAGAAGGAAGTGGCTAAGCTTTAAGAATCACTTAATTAGTTTATTGAGGAAAAGACAAGCTTGATATATTGCTTATCTCATAAAGTCCTTAAGGGGAGAAAAGTGGCTTAGACTATGCATCTCATGCATATTAACCTAAAGCTATTAACAGCAAAAGAGTCCATGAGCATACACAATCACAATCATTTAGGAAGATGTTTCATGAGTATGCACATGCTTCTACATCACACCATCATAGTAAGATTACACATGCAAATATGTTTATGTGTACATTTCATACCCATATAGAAGTAAAACACCACATGCATAAACCATATTCACATAATAGATATCGTGATCATCCATATGATAGATACTATGCTTATCCATATGACAAATATCATGCTAAAAAGCATAATATATGTTATTTATGTTATGATTCTGATTATATGTAGTTTACTTGTCACCTTAGAAGGAATTTAAAGAGTTTCAAATATTCATATGTAGGTGCTTAATGCATTAAGGCTAACATTTAAAGGCTTAATAAAGTTTGGATAATTAAATCTATATGATCTTCATGTAACTTTGTCTTAAGAGTGGCTTGATGTTGATAGAATGGTACTTAGATAATGACTATTCTAAACACATGATGAGAGATGTCAAGCACTTCATTTCCTTCAAGGAAATTGATGGTGATGAGGTAGCTTTTAGTGACAATGTCAAAATGAAGAATTATGGATTCAACATAAAAAGTTATGACAGCAAGTATAAAGTAACTCACAATGCTTAACCAACACAACCTTATAAAATGATTTCCTAACATGAAATATGAGAAGAACAAGGAGTGTGATGCAAACCAAATTAGTAAGCAATGTAACTATTATGTTAAGGACAAAAGGGTAATATTTACCCCTAGACCCTTGGAGCTACTATAAATGAATTTGTTCAATCTAACTAGATTTTACTCTTTATGAGGAAAATCATATGCATTTATCACTGTAGATGATTATAGTAAATTTACATGGGTCAATTCTTAGGTCAAAAGGATGAATAATTAAGGAATTTTGAAGGTTTTCATAAATAAATCCAAAATGAAAAGGGATATCATGTCACTTTAATTAGAAGTGATCATAATGGAAACTTTAAGAATGATGACTTTAAAAATTTCTATGATTCTTGAGGAATCTTTTGTAACTTTTTGGCCTTAACAACTCTATAAATCAATGGAGTAACTAAAAGGAATAATAGAACTCTTCAAGAAGTGGGTAGGACCAACACTATGCTTATTCATCAAACTCTCAAGAAAACTCCTTATGAGCTATTGAATGTTAAGAAGCATAATATAGACAATATAAAAGTTTTTGGTTATAAGTATGGAGAAACATCATTTGATCTATTGGTAGATATGTTTAATGAAATATTTACTACTTAAAGAACATTTGAATAGAGTTTACAAAGGAACTAAAAATAGATATAGTACCACTTTTAAGTATGAGGTGTGGCTTAATATAAGGCATCTTTCTTCTTACTACTCTAACCCTATTACTTCTCCTTTTTCAATAAATGAGTGATTACTTTCGTTAAAAGGAAGAGGGTAATAGACCATATCATAATGCAACAATTAGAAACATTAGCTTAATGCTATAAAAAATAGCATAATATAGGATTAATTATGTAAATAAATAACCCAAACCAAAATAGGTGAAAAGACAATAGTCATGGACCCTAAAGTTGAAATCCAAGCTCATCCACAAGAACATGAACAATTAACAAAAGTGGAAAAGTAGCACTCAAATCAACCATAGAAACCATAACTAATAAAAAGAAGAGCACCATGTAGGGCTTAATAAATATTTGAAATGTTTTAATAGATAGATATATCAACTAATGTTTATTGTTTCTGTACATTTAAAGCTTTAAGCATTTGAATTTTAAGGCCTAGTTGAATGTAATGTAAAACTCTAATGGTTTCATGAGTACGTCTTGCACCATTTTGTATTGTATAGGAGTAATAATGTAGTCATATTTGTTAATTGACCATAAGTTTTTTTTTTTTAACTTATGTACAAACTTAGTTTTATTTTTAATGTTATTTCAATTAAACAAGAGAAAATTAATGAAGAAAAACTACTATATGAACTAACAAAATGGGCAATGCTACTTTTCAATTTTCATATGATATTTTTCAAAAATTATATGAGAACTTTATAAGTTGAAAATTTTTATTATACCATTACAAGTTTGAGAAAAAGGGAATTCTTTGATGTGACATAATTTCTAAGGAATTCTATAAATTTATCAAAGTAGCATATATAATCTCTAAGGTTCATATAATTTTTTCAAAGTGACATATATGATTTATAAGGTTCTCAAAAGTTTATCAAAATGTTGCATACAATTTCTAATGTGTTTTATTATTTTATCAAGATGTCATAGCATAGTTCAAAGTTATTGTATCATCTTGTTAAAGTTTTGTCCCAAGTAAGATTTGTAGTCAAAATGTAAATGATTTTGTAAAACACCACTCAACATAAGTTGCACAAAAAGCAATCTTAAAGTCTAAGTCATATATTGGTCAACACATTATTCTGATGGTTGATTGAGTAATTACTAACATTGGTAACATAAAGGGATGATGAGCCCATCCAAAAAATTAAATCGTAAGAGTAAATTGAGCAAAATGAATGGACCTATTACCTAGGGATAACTACAAGTGAGACAAATAAAGCTTAATTATCATTTTCAATGGTTTAGTTAGCATGCTTGCTAATACATCTATTGTTAGTCAAAGTGTCATATTCAATGTTTGCAAAGATGTCTAAACTTATGCCTTTGAATACACCAACTACAATGTTATATCAGTAAGTTTGATCATTTGTCATTTTCAAAGTGTGTAAGTGGGGTTTGATTGAAATATTATATTATTTGTTATATTCATAGTATTGTATATCATTTTTAAGGCTTCATATAATCTGATCAAAATGTTATATATAATATTGATAAAAATTATACGATACCTAAGAGATTATCTATGACGTTTCAATATACGATACTTTAGAGATTATATACATCACTTTAATAAAATTATACAATACTTTATAAATTATATATGATGCTTTGTAAAAATTATATGACATCTTAAAGATATGTACAAAACTTACATAAAATTATATGACAATTTAGAAATTATATATAACGAGTATACAACATCTAAGATATTATATATGGCTGTCCCGGAAGTGCAAACCACACAATTCTCCGTGTTCCACAGGAGAATTAAGCAGTAGTTTGGTTGTCCAACTGAACTTTTTACTTCAATTTTTCAAATGTTGTATGCCATACTTACTCACTATTGAAGAAATATGATAATTAATTAAATGAAGTCAAAATATTAAGAAACTTAAAAATCTTGTAAACCTTTATAAAAATTTCATTTTGGTAACTTCTGTTTAAATATATATTCCATTTTCATCTATATTTTGCTAATTTTGGTTTTAATTTGAAATTATATCAATACTATTTTAAAGATATACTGATAGGCTTAATTAAATGAAAATTAATCATAAATTCATTAGCACATAACTTTGATGTTCAAGTCTGGTTTGCCAATGAGATTTCAATTCCACTACAAGTCCCCTTGGCTTTGAAAATCTCTGTCCAAGTGTGGTCGACTTCATAGACCAGGTATTAACAACAGTTTGCACTTTATCTTTTATAAACCGTTTCAATTACAAGTTACTTGTTAATAACTGAAGATTTATCTCGGGCAACCAATCAATTTTCCCATACTCCCTCCCTCCCTCAGTATTTTTTTTTTCCCAAATTTTGGATTTTTTTTTTTTTCTCAGTGGGCCTATGTCAGGTTAAAATCATACAAAATTTTCAAATTTTCGATTTTGAGGTGGGATCTCACTAAAGAAATGGTTTCAAGATAAGTCCAAGAATAGAAAGTCGGGTAAAGACCCAATCACCTCTGGATTTTGGAGAAGAAAGGCCATTTCTTGAGAGGTCCAAAGTATTGAGTAACCTCCACAAGATTATCTTAGGTAGAAGTTGACCTGAAAGTTGATTGCCATCAAGCAAAAGATTAGTAAGGAGAGACAAACTTGTCACTTCCACTGGAATTTCACCAGAAAAATAAATTATTGCTTGCTCATAAACAACTAAATTCACCCAATATGGTCATCCCCCTATCCAGGTTCCCTTCTTGTCTCCAATTCTTGGAGGATGACTCCAAAGCTATAGACATCAATCTTCTCGTTCACTTTCATTGCGGAATGCTGAGTTACATTGGGCAACGTAATTGAAAGAGCCTGAAACGACAAACATTTTGTGAGGCTCTCCTTGCTTAGCTCATATTTTTGCCTAGAATTTAGAATCGGACAAGATACTACTAGATTTAAGTTTTCACTCTTACCCATTCTCAGGGCTTGGTCAAACCTCGAATATCCCTTTACTCACAAAAAAAAAAAAAAAAAAAAAAAAAAGAATTCCCAAAAAAATAAAATGTGTCCATGATAGAAAAACTTTGAAGTTACAAGGCTTCAAAGAAAGATAACAAATAAAATATTAATAGGACAATAGAATAAAAGTTAAGTAAGAATTAAGTTCGTTGTACTATTGTTCGCAATGAGTATCTATATTAGTCTTAATTTTTGTTAAGTGTAATCATATTTTCGAATTTTAAGAATTCTGATTATGTAGATTAAGTCTCATTAATTTAAAAAAACAAGACATTTATCCAATTTGGTAGTTTAAAGTGTTCTAATTACACCAGAAGACCTTAAACGACTGACGGGGACTAAGTATCCTAAGGTTAATTAGAGACCGTGAAATCTCAAATCGACCCAAGCATCATATGGCTGAATGAGTGGTGAGGCGAATTGAATTAGACATTTGCGAGTATAATTTGGTTCAATCAACAATAAGCCATCAAAGCGGCATTTTAGTAATTATCAGCAGCTCATCACAAACCATTCAATTGGTAGGCCTCCCAAAGCGAATTTTTTGCATCGAATCTTGCCCTCTCAAGGGGGCGCATTATAATAATAAGTTTTCTTTCTTTGTATTAATAAAAATACTCATAATTAAGGAAAATAAAAGAATAAAAGAAAATAATTTCTACAATAAATAATCCTAATTTTTTAATTCTTTTACAAAGAAAAAAATATTTTCAAATTTATCTTCTTTTCTTAAATAGAGAAAAATACCTAGTATGGCACTGAGATGCGACTATATTTTTTTTCTTTGTCATCTCCTTACATCAAATGGGCTATTAGTAGGCACTGATGGCCCAACATTAACCTAGGGAGGTCTCATTTGTGCACCCTAATATGAAAATGGTGATGCTAGATTAGGGGTTGAATACATTGGATAAGGGTTAAATTCAATCATGGATTGTCATATGGCAAACATATACTTGATCTATAAACTTGTTCTAGCATGAAAAATAGAGGAAAAAAGTAGAGATTTGTATGGTTGTATGAACAAAATTCAAACTTTGATCAAGAAGCTGAAGGAGCAAATGGAATAGATAGCTTTGGCACTCTCTAGAGGAAAAGTATTTCTAGGAGATGTAGTTCCTCAAGAGCCCTTACCCTCCCACTATGGTAGTAGTATTATTTTTTGTCAACCCTAATGTGGGGGTCATTCTAAGTACTGTTTACCTCCCCTCAATTAGAGACACGTATATTTTTAGGACAAATAATGGTTGCCTAAGCATCTAGCACTAAACTTCATACCATAAACCTTATGCTCATTGAATTCAAGACCCCTCTCTTGAGATAAAAGACAAAACTATAGGGATCAACATAGATTTCGTGAAATAGAAAATTGACCTACTGCAAAAGGAAGTTAGAGCCATCAAAAAAGAAGATCAATATCATATTCAAATATATCTTTAAACTAGTGCTAACTTGATTGGATCTCCAAGCCATGGAAAATAAGCCAAAAAGAAAAATACTTTTAAGCAATATGCCCAACACAGGCACAATATTGCTATCAAGAATCAACCTCCTTTGTTGGATAAGGGACTAATCCTTATAGTTACTTAATTCAATGGGAACTAGACATTGCTTAGTAATTAGTAAGGTGGTTTTGTTGACTCAAGCAACTTAAAAAAGTTGTGGGTGTGGTTATTCAACTAAAGGGGCAAACTTAGAATAACATTTGTATTAATGATGATTCTCACAAGTAATTATTGAATAGGACAACTCAAGAATCAAATCAAAATATGATAATTCCAATATAAGGTACCTATACGACTTAAGTATGATGATTATTTATATTATCATCACATAAGTAATTTATCATACATATAAGTAGTTTTATATTTAGGAATTTTTCCTAATAGGTTAATTCAATTAACTTGTTTATCAAACAAGTATCGATATGTTTGTTCAAGTTTCCTTACATTTAAAAAATGAATATAACATATGTGTCACTTTCAAGACTTTATCAATGCTCCATCTTAATAGCATTAAAAAAATGTATAGAAATAACATTTCGATGTAATATGCATATCATAATTACAATCCAATTGTAATTACCTTTATAGACTATATTTATTTTTTTGGATTTTATCATTAGAGCTTATTAATAATAATATCTTTTATACATATAATATTAAATATATAAAACATTATATATTAATTAGTTGCATGAAAAAATATGAAAAATGTACAAAATCAGTCATTAACCATTTGATTACTATGACATAAACTAACGGTCTTTCACATGTAATATAAGTAATTGATTATGTATCTAACACTATAACATCTCATGTGACAATCATGTTTCTATTGAAGATAATAGCTTGGCAAGAAGATCTACTAGATTCACTTCAATGTCATTCACTTTATGCATCACACTAATGAGATAGAATCATTATAAGACATGTTTAGATCATTAATGATTGATAGGAATTGCATAGATATTTTTCATGTCAATATGTAATGGAAATGGGATCTAAAATTTTGATTCCTAATAGCAAATTGATTACTTGTTAAACCTAATTACAATCTAGCCTATAAGACAAAATCAATATCAAAGTAATCTTCAATTTTATTCTTCTCTTTTAGGTTTATCAATGTGTTGTTGCAAACCACAACCATTTTAGTGCCTATCCTCTAATGGTAATATGCATAGACAAGGAAAAACTACTCTCATAATCTAAAACCCTTTTAAGGAGAGATAGAGGAGAAGGCCAATAATCCAAATGTCCAAGACATGTGATATTTAACCATTTTATGGAATATTTATAAGGGTTTTGATTCTAAAACCCTCTTTAGGTGATTTGTGCTATTTTATGATAAATTGCACTTTAGCCCTCATGTTCTTAAATATCATATAGTTGACATTATAAGTTTCTTAAACTTTTCAATCAAATCCAACTTAATCTCCATTTTATATTTCCTTAATTATTCTTATGTATGTGACCTATTAGAATCTTAACATCTTAACAATGAATATGAATTATAATCTTGATAGATTAGATCAATTAAACTTCTTAAATTTATCTTGAATTTTTTTAATTAATCAATTGATAGATTAAGATTCACATTTAATCATGTATCATGACCACCCAATTTTAAGACTATCAAAGTGATTTGACTAATCTCTTCAACATACAGTCTCTTAGTATAATTCAATCTTCTCATCATATTAATGTTCCAATTAGATAAATAGTATGGAATTACTATTTACTTCATATTTTCCAATTTTATTTGTCCTCAAATACTTTTTATGGTTGTTGATTCCATGATCGAGATCATAACTACTTATGAATCATTATTCCACCTTGTGCAAAAATTTCTTGAATTTTTGCTCATTAGGAACAAAATAAATATAATTCCATGTTTCTTCAAGGTGATAAATCCTTTAATGATTTCTCAACTATCTCCTTAAAATTTATGAGATGCCTAATTTACCCTTATAGGAAATACTTGATTTGGATAATCTAGAGGTCAGATCAATGCATTCCAATTCCCATATGAGATACCTTAGTGATCTCAAGTTTAAAGATCACTTATGTGACCATCACATGAGAAATTCCTTAAACACATAAGTAATGTTCTATTTGGGAATTTTCATGGCGGCTTAATTTAGTGAACATGTTCAATTAGTAAGTATCCATATGATTGTTTAAGTATCTCAATACTTTAGCTTATGTGACTAGTTGTTTTCTCCATAAGAAAGAAACATAACATGTGTAAGTCTCACAGCTCCATCATATCTTGTCTTGCTAGCACAACAATTAAGAATATTTAGGAATAATACTTTGATGCAACAAGTATCTCATAATTATAATCTCATCATAATTACCTTTGTAAAGTATATTTATTCTATGGACTTTATCATTAAAGTTTATTGATGATTATATTGTTATATAAACAATACCAAAAATAAAGCATTCCTTTAATTGATATATCATATGCATGAAATATAAAATATGTATTTATAATAGTAACCAACACATTGACTACTAAGGCATAGACTAACAAATAATACCTTTGATATTAATAAAGCTAATCTATACAAATAATACCTTTGATATTCTCATTAAAAAATATTGTTCTTGCATCCATATATATTGTAATCATAGTATGCAACAATGACTAGAGGTATTTTGATTGATTGAAGCATGACTATAATAGAAAAAAATTCACAAAAGTCAATCTTTTTTCTTTAAAACCCTTATCAATAAGCCTAGTTTTGTGAGTTTATATGTTTTCATCTATGTTAGTTTTCACTTAAATAACCACTTGCACCTTATATGTTTAGTACCTTTAATAGATTAACTGATGTTCATATTTGGTTAAAGTATGTGAAATTCATTTTAGACTTCATAAGTGTTAGCCATTTAATCATATCAAAAACTAATTAGTCAACATGCTTAACTTGTATATAAATATCTTTAATAGCTTGTAAATTAAAAAATAATCAACACCACAACTTTAGATTAATTTGTCTTAGACAAATTTATCCAAAATTATGGCATTTTCTTTATTGTAGCACCATAAATTATATTGCCATTTATTTTGATTTTTCCTTTTGCTTATGTAAGACCTTCAATGACTATTTCATTAAAAGTAGGTGGATGGGTGTGGCAATAACACCATGGTGGTCAAGACTCACAAGATAGGTAGTAATGGGGTGGAAAAAAATCAGACCTTTTCCTTTAGCTGCAATCTGTAAACCTATAATCCATTTTTGTTTAAAGTCAAATTCATCATAGTATAAGCATCTTAGTACCTCTTAGGCATATCAACAATGTTATCATACATGGATTAGAGATATCAATATGTTTATTTTAGTGTAAAATATTTACAAGTTGTGTAAATTTACAAATCTATCAACATCACTTTTTCAAGAAATGTTGTTACTTACCAAACATCCAAAAAATACATCTAGAATATTAGGATAAACTTAAAAAAAAAAAACAACTTATATTATATTAGTTATAAACACACACACACACACACACACATAAAGTCATAAGAGATAGACACAAAAAGAGAGAGAGAGAGAGAGAGAGAGAGAGAGAGAGAGAGAGAGAGAGAGAGAGTAACAAGATCCCATCAATAAGACTATTAGGATGAAAATAAGCTTGGATGACGACATTCTTGATGGATTTAATTCTAGGTGTTGGGCTTAGGATTATGAAATTGATATTTGTTGTAGTTATGTAGAGGAATGATAATTGCCACTTATATCATTGGTACCTTCAACATAAACAATCATGATATTTTAAATCTCAGCAATTAATCAAATTTGAGTAAGAAATATGAATGCTAAAACCTGTTAGCTTAGGACTTTAAGGAACCTAAATGTTAGGTATGCATTTCATGCACTTTGATTTCAATTAAATTTCTCAAAATTTCATTATGAGTTATGTTAGATTTCATAAACTAGAGTATCATTATTAAGCATTGGTTTTGAATTTTAAAATTGAATATTTTTATGTAAAGAATATTAAAAATAACATACTTGTAATTACAAAAGTTAAAGCTATTGACGTGACTATAGAGCTTGCCTTAACCAATTAAGTGATTTCTCTTTCCTCACCTTTATTGTAATCATAAAATTTAGATAAAGTTTTTCTTGTTTGCTAGAAAGAAAGAGGATAAATTATATATATACAATACTTACTACTTTAAATTAAGCATATCCATTAATACCCAAATCATGTTCCAAATTATAGTTCTCAAATTATGCAATAATGTATAGATTATTTCCTTATCAATTAAGTCACATTATGGTTAATTAGATGTAATCCTCAATAGGTTATATTATCTAGGAATATTATAATATCCACTCACTTGGCCCAATTATAAAATCTATTACATTAATTCTTATGTATCTACAATGATGACAAGCAATCTTATATGGTTCCATCACAATGCCACTTATCACAAACTATTCAATACGAGCTATAGTGGTTATGTCATGTTTATTCAAAACACTCCTTTTTTTTATACTATAACACTAACAACTTATCACATGAGGTTCATGAGTTATATATTTGAGATGTAATTTCATAATGGTCCATAATAATTTCTTGCAAAGATTCTCTAGTTAATTTTAAAATAGTAATGTTACAAACATAATAGTGAAGTCAAAGTGTCATACATCATCAATTATCATTAGTGTAACTAGGGCTCATTTTGAAAATATATTCTCTACACAATATTAGTTGTAAACATTCATATTGATCTACTATTATGAGATTGACTCTATTGTACTAAATAAACACTTTTTGTTTATGAAATTTTTCTTTGATAACAAAATACATTAATTTTCATTTCAGTGCTCTTAAGTATTTATTATTCTTAGAGAAGAATTTTGCCATAGAAGTATCATCGTAAATTGTCAACAACCCTAAGTCTTAAAATAAAATTTTGCAACCATAGTGCATGAATTGTAACTTTAAATCATGTAACAAAATTTGCTTTCATAATCGATGAGATAATAATAGAGAATTTTTCTATTATTCCATAATACTACTCCTTTTCCTATCAGAAGCAAATAACCATAAGTGGACTTTATGCTATCAATGCAATTAGTAAAGTTTAAATCTAAATATCCAACTTTTAAAAGATTACATTTTTTGTAAAAGCATATTGTTCTTTGTAAGTACCCCAATAATTTATTTATAATTTTTTTGTGATCCATTATAGCATTAAATTTATACTTGCCTAACATTTTGACCATAAAATTGATATTTTAATCTAGTTCAGGTTTGCAAATACATCAAACTACTAATGACATATAAATATGGAATTGATTATATTTTCTTAGGTTCCACATCATTTTTGGAACATTGCATAAGACTAACCTTTTGGATGTTCCAAAATAGCTAATATCCTTTCTCTTTAAGATCTTTTGATATTATCCTTTGTGATTCATTTATATTAGTTAATTATAAGTTAGTTATTTTGGGGAATGTCTCTTCATTTAGATTTTTTCAATTTTTAAAATAACATTTGACATAGTTGTTAACAAATAGAATGTAATGGGTAAACGAAATTTTACCCTAATTTCTTTCATGTCAACATTTTAATGTTCATTGCACCCATTAATTCACATTCTTATTGAATCTTGCATTACTAGTTTCCAAGATTCTTGGACTATGTTTTGGGCAATAAAATATATATCTTTTAGACTTTTTTGGGTAACCAATAAAGTAAGTAGTAATCATTAGATAATCTAATTTCTTTTCATATGGATTATAAATTTTCACTTCTATTGGGTAACCCCTAACATGTAGCTTCCTCAAACTAGGTTTTTTGCTATCTATAATTCAATAGGAATATTTTAAACTAACTTATTAAGAATCTTATTTAATAAATAATTTTCAATTTTGAGTGTATACATCTAACAATTTTGGGTAAAAAGGAGTTACTTGTCATGCTCCTATCCATATCCATTAATTTCCAATTGTCTTTCTTCCATGCCATTTTATTGAGGTGTGCTTAACATAATATACTATGTACATATGCCAACATTTTCGAGGAATTTTGCAAATGGATTTGGAAAATGCCCTGATTCATTATATTTTTCATAATATTCACCACCTCAATTAGATATTATGATTTTCACCTTTTTGTCTAATTGCCTTTCAATTGCATTTATGTATTCCTTAAGGGAATTTAATGATTGAGATTTTTCATGAAGGAAATAGACATAACCATAACATGAAAATCATCTATAAAGGAGGAAAAAAATTTTGCCAATAAGGGTTATAGTGTCAAAAAGTTTACAAATATCAATGCATATAATTTCAAGAAATAAGGTACTTTTTGTGGAAAGTTTCTTGATGTTTTTGGTTTGCTTACCCTTAATGTAATCAATATGCATTTAACATTAGTAAAACCTAGATTTGGAAGAAACTCATTTTTCATCAATCTCACTAATCTTTTTATAAATTTATGACCTTAATGTTTATACCGCAAGCAAGAAGAATTTTCATTTGTCATTGTACACTTAATTTTAATGTTATGATGCACATTAAATAAAAATTCTACAAACACATTATCAAGTTTCATTCCATATAAACCATCAAAAAGAATAAATTAACCAATAATGTTCCTATTCTTATATAAATTTAAATAATTAGATTGTGATGAATGTCTTGCATCATATTAAATATATAAGTAGTATCATCAAAATCAACCCACCATGAATTATGAGGAATATCAATTAAATGTATATAATAAGGTATTCAATTTGCCTTTTTGTTTTTTAACTAAACTATACATTTTGAGCAATCTTTTTCATACTATTTAACCTTCTTTATAAAAGTGACACTTATTGTTCATTTATTCCTTCTTTTTAGTCTAAGGAGCATAAGCAAACTTTTTCCTTTATTTAAACTAATTGGCTTTTACTTTTTGTTCTTTCATAGCCATTTTTCACTAGGAGATCAATGGAGTTACTTACTTAATATCTCAATCTAGTTTCCTCCTTAATGAACAAACTTGCCAATTTATTAGCTTTTTACTTATTCTTTATAGTGTTGTAATTAAGCTAAAATGGCTATAGGAGGTAATGAGTCAAAAATGAATTGCACTAAAAACATCTTCTACCATTAATCTTTGTTGTAATATTAGTCATTTCAATAATATGCTCTTACTTAGTTTGATACCCAATAAACTATATGGTCATTAGTTATGTCATAAGATCAATAAACTATGAATATTTTGTTCTATTTTTTGTTTGTGAAATATTCTTATTAAAGTTGTTGGCAGCAATCACTATTACAATCATAAGAGTCAACTTGTTATTTTGGTCCTCTATTTATGATGTAACTTCTCTTTCTCACAAATTGAATTCATAATAACAATGGGCAAATTCACTAATAATACAAGTTAAGTGAGTAATAAAGATAAATAATGCCTTTAATTGATATATTATATGCATGAAATATCAAATATGTATTTATAATAGTAACCAACACATTGGCTATTAGGGCATACACTAACAATCTGGTACTTGCATTGTAGCTAAACGCTTATATATCACATACCACATCACTCAATGTGATGATCATGTTCTTACTAGAACAAAGGCTTAGCATAAGGATTTACCTAATCCTTTTAAGTGGGACTCTCTTTATCTTTACATTATTCTATTCCATGATCCCTATGATAAGATGAAATTATTTAAGCACATAATTGAATTAATTATGAGACAAAGATTCCTCATAGAATGGCTTTATTATTGGCATAGTACAAAATTACTAGCTTAATAATGCATGAAATCTTACTATGTTTAACAATAAACTTCTTGATCCAAAATTTCCTATTTCATTGCATTATATGAAAGAATGTGTTCGAATATGATGATAACCTCAAGTCATAACCCTTCTATAGTCTTATCTTTTAAAGTTTAAACTTTCTTCAAATTGAGAGTTTGAATCATCTTTAACAAACTAAAAGCCACTATCCAAATAACATTAAACTTTAAGTTCAATTTTTCCATAAACTATAAAATCATTCTTACTATTTCACAAGTGCTCAAAAATGTGTTACACAAACTGTCAAATAATTATCATTTGGATCAACTTTATACCTATACATTAGATATATTTTGTCTTTTACATAATATTGCTTATACAATAAATCTTATCTATTATATCTCCCTTAATTATTTGTCTTAAAACATATGTTCATGGAGAGATTTATATTATGCATTATAGGTAAGTATCTCTCCTTGGATTCATCTAATGCTAAACTATTTTAACAATCTGTACTCAAATTGGGACAATTGGTAACATACTTTTTGCTTTATTTTTACGAATCTCAATAATTCAGATCTTTTCTCTACATCCTTTCTAAAATGTAAATTGCTTCCCCTTATCCTCTATGAAGAATGTTTTTGGACTACCAAACTTTAATGGATTTGAATAATTGTATATGCTTTTATATTAGCAACATAAAGCACTAGAAAAGTTTTGTGCTCCCACTAACTTTCTTGTAAACACAATATTCACTAATTTCTTTGATAAAATCAAACCTTTTGATCCTTTTAACAAAGTAGATGTTCAAATTTTGTAGAACATGCATATTTATAATATGCAACTATAGCAAGCAAAATCTTAATGGACCTAAGTATGACTATAACTGAAAAAGGTATAACTAAAGTCAACTCTTTAACTTTAATTTGTAACCTTTGATCACTAGCCTAGCCTTGTATGTCTATGCATAACATTACTATTTATCTTTCTTTTAAAGACATAGTTACAACCAATAGGTTTTCTTTTAGGTCTACCAACAAAAGTCTCTACTTAGTTGATGTACATGGAGTCCATTATAGATTTCATAGCTTTAAGTCATGTATTATAATCAATGTTACACATTGTTTATATATAATTAGTAGATTCATTTTAAATAAGCAATACGTTATTTCATTCTTTCAAAAGTAATTTATTTCTCTATATGGCATGATGTATCCTACTAAATACAAAGCTCCTTATATTATTGAATTTTAGGTCTTATATCCAATATAAGAACCATGACTTAAGTTCCATTTAGATGTCATATGATGGGCCTTGAACCTTTTCAACTTCAACCTAACTCCCACTACTTCTTAGGAGAAGAAATTCCCCTTTTAGAAATACAATGGCCTTTGAAACAAACATCTTTACTCATCTAGTTAGTAGAAACAATATCCATTAATTAATTATGGATATCCCATAAGTGATGTATTTATCTAAATTAGTTGTAAACTAATAAGATAATAAATGCTTTATATAAGCATCACATCCTTCAAATCATAAGATATGACAAGTTAGGCCTCTTACCATTTTATATCTCATATGAAATCTTATTAATAGATTTAGATGGAACCTTTTAGAAGGTAAGTAAGAAATTATATGGCATAGTTCAAAAAAAAAAAAAAGAATTACATGAGTCTTTTAAAACCAAATAATAGGTCATATTGTAAGGTCACTTGATATTGTAAAGTCACCCCTCTCTCAAATTGCATAAGACTCTATAATGAAAAAATCTCATTCTTTTTAAGATAATCATCAAACTTGATCAAAGATTTTTTTACTTAATCCAATTGAAATAATACTTTTACAAGTTCATTTCTCAATATCAATCTTAAATTCATTAAACCTTTCAAAAGGATTAAGATTCATATTTCACCTAATACATACAACCATATCTCTAATATGGCCAATTGTTGAAATATAAGAAACCTCCTTTATAAAGAAATGTTATGGACCAAATACATCTCAATGTGTTAGTCTAAATGATTCATTGGCTGACTCATCCTTTCTTTTAAAGGGTGATTTGATTATCATATCATATGAAAAGTATTCATATGTTTAATATGTTTCATAATCTTATGAACTCAAGTAAACATCTTTATGTAATTTGTTGATTCTTGTTTCATTGATATGACTTAATCAAAAGTGTCATATAAAGGATAATGATATGATTATCAAAGTTCAGTTTCTTATTATATACCATTGAAGACAAACCTTTCTTTAAAGGTTTATCTATTATAGGTTCCCTAATGGAAACTTCTATAAGCCTGATCTCTTTTAGAATGACAAAAATGCCTTGCAATTTCTTTTCAAATGTTACATGCCATTATTATTGTCTTTTTAATACCTTTAAATTAAATTTCTTTTTCAATGAACCCACTATTCTAATTCTTCTCTTTTCCTTTGGAATAAATTCATAAGAAGAACATGGGTAACCTTCCATATGGTATCCTTATGTAGTCATGAGTATATTCAAATGCTTGATTAATGAATACATCCATCATATGGAAGTTCACTGGAAATTAAGCATAACTATGAAGTTGAGACTATGAGACCAAGTTAGCATTTAACTTTTGATTGATAATAAAACTTAATTGGCTTATTTTCTCAAATTAACCAATCATCTTCAAAATATTCACTATTTAATAAAAAATCTTTTATCATCTCATAGTGGAAAAGTTCCTTTCAGATTCTCGTACCTCTTAGTCTTATCAAGCACATCATTCAACTCCTTAAGATGTGCAATAATGGTATTGATATTTATAATCTATGTTGCCACCAAAGTTCAAAAGACTTACTAGCCAGCATCACATATGCTACTAGATAACTATAATGTTATGATATGAACACGTCTCTTAATTTTAATGGCAATTTCCTTTGTAAGATCAAAAAACATAAGATTATGAAGAACAACATGACAAACTTGCTTTGTCTTAATTGAGAACAATTCTCAAATTAATATAATAGTCTACAAATTTAATTTAATAAGCCATTTAACATCCAATATGCTAATAAGGGATAAGTTATTACTCGTTTTGTTCAAGTAATAAAATCATGTAAAGAAAGAGTATCAATTTTATACATATATACCAAAATAAATTAAATCTTTAATCATTTTGGTTAATCCCACTATTTTACACAAATGAATATCCCTCTCTATTAACTCAAAAAATCCTACTTTAAGATTTTATAGTGGATTGGGATCTCATCTAAATAAATTAGGTAACCCAATCAATTAAATTAAATAAATTAGGTAAATAACATAACTTGTCATTTACATCACATGTGACTCCTAAATTAGTTAGGTGACAACTACTTGTCCAAACATATCATATATGTTTTGTCTAACCAATACCTCTAAACTTATGTTATCATAAGGTAACCCATGCAAATCATAAAAATTTAGTTAAGACACATTAATTATAGTATTAAACATATTTAGGTTAAAGACGTCTTGAGGTAACCTAAAAAACCCTCCTTAAATAAAACTTTAGTTTTTTTATTATAAGTAAGGTAGGTAGCTCACTCTGTTCTTGACATGTACTTAATATTTTGAATTAAGGGATTTTGTTAATTATAGTCAATTTCATGCATTGATATCACAAATGTAATATATATCACATATATAATATATAATCCTAGCATTCCATTCTAATATGGATGATTATGGACATTACTAAGCTAACTTCCTTAAGCCATAAAAGGAAGTTAGATGGTCAAATCCTAAGGGATTAAAGCACAATCTTCCAAAGTCCTCATGCTTGCCATCTCTTCTTGATCCCTCCTTTGTTGCCTTTTTCTCCATCTCCATTGTTACAAATACATATTCTATCTAAATCCTAAATCCTTTAAGTATATAACCATTACATATTTTAAGGAGAAACCTCAAGTTACATTTAAAGGGAGTTTAGTGGAGAAGAGAATTTACAACCATAGAATAAAAGAAAAGTAGAGAACACAAACCTTTTACTCCAAAAATACATCTATTCAACCATTAACAAATGCAAACACATTGGTTTATGAGTCTTTAATCATCCATCATGCTATCATAATCATATTATGTACACAAAAGGTAAACACATGTATAATTCTAGTTATTGATTTTTATGCAATTTAAAATAGTATTTTTAGCCATTGAGAATACTAAATTAAATTAACTTTTGTTATCAATTCATAATAAGACCTCAATTCGAACTTCTATCCCAAATAAAATACCTAATTTAAATGCAAAACACTTTTCTAATTAAAGGATATATTAACCAAACTTTAGCTGCTCCAAAAATGTTCTAAATGTTTTATTTGAATTATGAATTCATGGATGGTCAAATGGGTATCTCATCATGGTGCTTTGAAGGAGTTTTTTATTGCTATCTTATAAGCCTCATAACTCCCCATAGTTCAAAAGTTATGGTTAGTCATAGTTGATTATCACATAGTTAACACATTGTCCACGCTTACCAAATCAAATTAAGATTTAATCTTTCAATAAAGAGTAATATCACAAATTGATATCTTAATTAAATTAGGACTCATTATTATATTAGAATTTTTATTTCAAATAAGTTGTCTAATCTAGTTAGACCTCATTAATCAACTAAACTTACTATTCCAAAAGTTTTGTCATTGATCACGGGTCAAACATTAGTATAATCTTGAAAAAAAATTTCTAAAATATAATTGAATTAAAAAAAATTTTAAATTCAATAATCTAATCAAATTAGGAGTTTAATTTTCTAAACAATTTAGAAAATTAAAATTCCAATCATATTGGATTTCTCCTTAAGGCTTATTTAGCATCATTCTAATACATAGAAACAATTTGTGGTATGATTACATGTTCACAACATGCATATAAACATCCATAAAACCATGACTAGCATAACTACCAACTATATGGCTTTAACTTTCACGGCCAGCATCTTGTGACCATATGGGTGCTTTGCCCTTTGGTGATGATAGCCACACATGGTCGCAAAACCAAATTGAACTTGTTGTCACTTAGGTATCTGAATACCCAAACATACAAGTTGTTAGTACTTAGGTATGCAAGTATGCATGGTTTTGATAAAGCCATGGCAAGGTTGCCATGTATGGTGCCAAGGGTGTGCCTTGTTGCTGATGCTTTAATTTGGCTTTCATAAAGCCATATTGTGTTATAGGTAATTTGATTAGCCATGGCAGTAATGCCCCCCCCCCCCATTTTTATTATGTGTTTTTCACAAGTACATTAAGAAAGAACTAAAGAACTAACCATTTTGTTGGATATTTATAAGAATTCTAATTCTAAAATCCTCTTTAGGTGACTTATGTCAATTTTTAATAAATTAAACTTTAGCCCTATATTTTTAGATATCATATTTGACTCCATAAGTTCCTCAAACCTTTAAATTAAGTCCAACTTAATCTTCATTTTATATTCCATCAGTTGTCATTTTATGTGTAATCCATTAGGATCTTAACATCTTAACAATTAATATGAATTATAATCCTAAGAGATTAGATAAATTAAAATCTTTTAATTTATCATTAATTCTCGAATTAATCAATTTATATTTATAAATTAAGATTGACATCTAGCCATGTATCATGACTACCAAATGTTAGGACTGTCAAAGTGGTTTGATTAATCCCCTTATTCCATGATCTCTTAGTGTAATTCAATTATTTCATCATACTAATATTCTAATTAGACATAGAGTATGAAACTAGTATTTACTCCATATAATCAAATTATATTAGTTCTCAAATATTTTTTATGGTTGTTAATTCAATGAGTGAGATTATATCTACTTATTAATGATCATTCCACCTTACGAAAAATTGTCTATTATTATTTTATCCATTATGAAAGAAAATTTTGTAACATGATTTAAAGTTACAATTCATGCATTATTGTTGTGAAATTTTATTTTAGGATATAAGTTGTCAATATCATTAGAAAGCTGCTAAAAATTCATTGTGATAATTCTATAACAATATTCTTTTTCAAAAATGACAAATAAATAAGGTTACCAAACTTAATGAAAATTAAAGTATTTTATCATTAAAGAGAAGGTCATAAACAAAAAGTGTTTATTAAGTACAATAGAATTGATCTCATGATAGCATATTAATATGAAGCTTTATATCCAATATTTTGTAGAGAACATATTTTCAAAATGAGCCATAGTTATACTAATAATATTGATGGTGTATGATGTAATGGCACTTTCAACTAACTTATGTGTTTCCACGATAAATTATGTATTTCTTATTATTTTATAATTGTGTTCATATTACTGTTTTAAAATTAATTTAAAAGTTTTCATAAGAAATTATTGTGGACCATTATGAAATTATATTTCATATATATAACTTATAAACTTCATATGATAAGCTTTTGTATATAAAAGGGAGTATTTTGAATAAATAGGACATAACTATCATAACTCACATCAAATAATTTGTTATGTGTGCAATTGTAATAGAATTATAAAAGATTGCTTGCCCTCATTGTATATGCATAAAGATTAATATAATAGATTTTTTATTTGGGTCAAGTGATAGAATGTTAAAACATTCTGAAATAATATAACTTATTAAGGATTAAATCGAATAAGTCATAACATGACCCAATTAAGAAGGATGTAATCTATACATTATTGTATAATTTAAGAATGGTAATCTCAAACATGATTTGGAAATTGAAAACATGCCAAATTTAAACTAGTAAGTTGTGTATATATATGATCAGTCCTGTCTCTTTTAAACATGCAGAAAAAAATTCATCTTAATTTTGTGATTACAACAAAGGTGAGGTAAGACAAATTAGTAACTAGGTAAAGACAAGCTCTCTAGTCATATCAACATCTTCAACTTTTGTAATCACATGTTATTTTTAATTTTATTGACATAAAAATATTCAATTTCAAAATCCAAAACTAGTGTTTAATAATAATGCACTTGTTAACGAAATCTAACATAACCTATAATGGAATCTTGAGAAATTAGATTGAAATCCAATAGCATTAAATGAATACTTATCATCTAGGCTCCTTAAATTCCTAAGCTAACAATTTTTAAAGTTTTGATATCATGATTGCTTAAGTACAACTTACCAACTATATAAGTGGCTACTATCATTCCTCTACATTGCTACAACAAATATCAATTTTACAACCATAAGCCCAACAGCTAGAATTGAGATCCATCAAAAATGTCTTCATCCAAGTTTGTTTTCATCCTAATGGTCTTATTAATTGGATCTTATTAGTCTCTCTCTCTCTCTCTTAATTTGTTTATCTCTCATGACTTTATGTGTGTGTAGTGTGTCTATATATATATATATATATATATATTATGCAAGTTCATAAAAAAAGAGATGAAATATATTCTAGATGTATTTGTGGATGTTTGGTAAGTAACAACTTTTCCTAACAAAGTGATGTTGATAGATTTGAAAAGTTACACAACTTGTAAATATTTTAAAGTAGAATAAACATAATGTTGTTTTTAGCCCATATATGTTTACCTTGTTGATATGCATAGAAGACATTGATTTGATTACACTATAATGAATTTGATTCAAAACTAAAATGGATTGTAGGTTTGCTAATGACAATTGAAGGAAGAGGTCCAAATGTTTTTCCCCCCTTATGCAAAAAGAATTCTGATTGTGATCCAAATTATTGTCATCATCACTGCATACATTGCAAGTGTCGACCACCATTGTGTTATTGCCACACCAATCCAACTCCTTTTGCTGAAGCAGTTGTTGAAGGCCCTATATAAGAAAAAGGAAAAATCAAAATAAATGGAAATATAACATATGGTGTTGTAATCAAGCAGATGCCATAAGTTTGAATAAAATTTTCTATGATAAATTAATCTAAAATCATGGCTTTAAGGTTGCTATTGATTGCAATTTCTCATCCCTTTTCCCATTTTCCATATTACCATATTAAAGAACTTCAGCTAAAACTTTAAACATAGCAATAAATGTTATTGATTATTTTTTATATTACAAGTTATTAAAAGTATTTATATATACAAGTTAAGCATGTTGACTAATTAGTTTTCATTTTAACTAAATGGCTAAAAGTCATGAAGTCTAAAATGAATTTCATATACACTAACTAATAATGAACATTAGTTAATTCATCAAAGGTATTAAATATATAGGGTGCAAGTCAATATTTAAGAGAAAGGCTAACATGTTTCACTTATTGCTAAAGGTTTTGAAGAAAAGAGATTGACATTTGTAAATCCCTTTCACTTTTATTCAAGTTTCAATCGATTATGATAGCTTTGGTCCTTGCTATATACGATGATTATGAAACAAATGAGCACGAAAACAACATTCCTTAATGAGAATATATTCAAGAATATATATATGGCACTATATGAGGATTTTATATTCAAAAAGAAAACCAATAAGATATATAAGCTAGAAAGGTATATATACTTTAGAAAAGTCTATTTACTAACTTACACTAACTTTAAAAGGTTAGAACATCAAATTGGATATATTATTGATAGGAAAAAATATACCAATTTTCTAATTTGTTACAATTTGTTTATCAATAAACTTCTTTATAAAAGACATGTTAAATGTAGCTTAGATGTTGGCAATAAAGATTTATTAAGATAAATTTAAGAGATTATTTAGATTATCCTAATGAATTTATATAACAAAGTGCTAATGAGATTTAGCAAGAGGAATTTAATAAAGGATTCTTACCTATATTGCATGATACATTTTTCTCTAAGGACATAAATTATAAGTTATAAGACTCAAAAAGAGAGAAAAGATGGATAACATCCCCTATGCTTCTTTATTAAGATTCATCACTTATGTGATATTATGGACAAGACTAAATTTTTTTTATATTTTTAGAATAATGAATAAATTCTACACCAATCTAAGTAAATCTTACTAGATTCCAATCAAGAATAAAGTAGAACACTTCAAAGGAACAAAATATTTTTTTCTACAACATTGAGGAAATGAATTTAATATATTTGTATCTTTACATAAGAGCTTTAATTTTGATTGAATGATAACAATTTTCAATTTATCTTTACTCTTAATAGTAACAATGTTAGTTGAAAGAATTTCAAATAAGTAACCACCATCAATTTTGTAACCAAATATGAGTACATAGTTAAATCAAAGGTAACAACAAAAATAGTCTAGATGAAAAATTTTATCATTGAACTCAATATATTTCATAGCATTATTATGCTAAGAGTATTGCATTGCAACAACAATTAAGCCATTGGAAAAAACAAATACCATAGTTATTATTGTTAGTGTATGTCCTAGTAGTCAATGCATTAGTTACTATTATTAACACATAACTGAGATTTTATGCAACTAAAAATCAATTATATGTATTTTTTATATTTATTATTATTTACATAATAATATAGTCATCAATAATCTCTAAAGATAATGTCTATGGAATAAATATACTTTGTAAGGGTAATTATGATAAGATCATAATTATGAGATATCATTGCATTAAAGTATTATTACCAAAATATTCTTGGTAGATGTGCCATGAAGATAAGACATTGATGGAGTTATGAGATTGACATATGTTATGTTTCTTTCTTATGGAGAAAGCAGTTGGAGTTATAAACTAAAGTGTTAAGATACTTGAACAAACATGTGAGTGCTTATTAGTTAAAGTTCATTGAATTACCCTTTCACAAGAATTCCTAAATAGAGCATTACTTATGTATTTTAGGAATTTCTCATGTGATCATTGTGTATGTGATCCTTAGACTTAAGATCACCAAGGTACCTCATATAGAAATTGATAAGCTTGATCTCATCTCAAGGTTGTCCTAATCGAAGATCACTTGTGTGGGTGAAATTAGGCATATCATGAATTATATGGAGATAGTTGAGTGATCAATAAAGTGTTTGACACTCTAAAGTAATCATAGGAGTATGTTCCATTTATTACCAATGAGAATTGATTCAAGAAATCCTTGCACAAGCTTGAATGATGATTCATAAGTATTTATGATCTCATTCATAGAATATATGACCATAAAAAATATTTAGGAGCTAATATAATTAGACAATATAGAGTAGATACTAATTTCATACTGTATATTGATTAAAATATTAGTATAATGAAAAAACTGAATTACACTAATAGATCATGCATTTAAGAGATTGGTAAAACCACTTTGATAGTCCAAACATTTGGGTGGTCATAATATGTCGCTAGATGACAATTTTAATTTATAAATATAAATTGATTAATTAAAGAATTAATGACAAATTAAAAGATTTTAATTTATCTAATCCCTTAAGACTATAATTCATAATCATTACCAAGATGTTAGGATCTTAATGGATCACATACGTAAGGACATTTAATGAAACATAAAATGGAGATTAAGTTCAACTTGATTTAAAGGTTTAAGAAACTTATAGGGTTAAATATTTAAGAGTATAAAGGCTAAAGGGACATTTATTGAAAATTGATACAAGTCACCTAAAGAGGATTTTAGAATCAAAATGCCTATAAATATCTAATAAGATAGTCAAATACTACTTGCTTAGCACATTAGGCTTACTAGCCTCTACCTTTGTCTATTCCTAAAAGAATTTTAGATTCTAAGAGTTGTTTTCTCTTTATATGTGTAGATTACCATTAAAGGTTAAACAATTAAACAATAGTGATTTGTGACAACCTCACCAATAAGCCTAAAACAGAAGAATAAAATTGAAGATTACTTCAATAATTATTTTTATCTTCTAGACTAGATTGTAATTATATTCAAAAAATGATCAATCTATCCTTAGGAATCAAAATTTAAAATCCCAATTCCACTACATATATATATGACAAATATATTTATGAATCCTAACAGTGGTATTAAAGCCAAGATTTACTTGTAAAATTTAATTCAATTATATGTTTAATTGTTATTGATTATCAATTTAATTGATTTATATGTTGATTTTATCTGTTACAAATTTATGATTTTTTTCCAATTTGATTTTGGTCTAACAAATTGTTTGAAAAAACTAAATGAATAATGTTTGCTTCTTAAGTTAGCAATAAGTTGCTAGCATTGGACAAAAAAAAAAATAGTACTTTCTTATCCTCCTTGTGAAAGACATACAATGAAAAAAGGGGAGGGGAACATTGCTGCCATGGCTAGTTAAGTTATCCATGACATAATTTGGCTTTATGAAAGCCAAATTAAGGGGCATAACAATAAGGCACACCCTTGGCATTGTACATGTAAAACTTTCCATGGCTTTTTGAAAGCCACGATTGCTTATATACTTAAGTATCGACAACTTATATGCTTGTATATATACACAAGCAACAGCAAGTTCAATTCAGCTTTTTTTTCCATGAGTGGCTATTGCCACCAAAGAGCAAAGCACCCATATGGTTGCAAGATGTTGCCCATAAGGGTTAAAGCCATATAGTTGGTAGTCATGCTAATTATGGTTTTATGAATGGTTATACATATGTTCTGAATAATCAATCTAATACCAAGATTTGTTTTTATGTATTAGAAAGATGTTGAATAAGTCCCAAGGAGAAATCTAATAGGACTGGAATTCTAGTTTTTAAAATTATGTAGAAAATTAAACTCCTTATTTGATTAGGTTTTGAATTTAAAAAAGATTTATGATGTGATATTGCTCCTTTCCTATTAGGAACAAATAATCAAAAATGGACTTTATGCTATAAATGTATATAGTAAAGTCTATATTTGAATATCTTACCACCTCTAAAAGGTTGCAGTTTCTGTACATAAGCATATTATTTTTTGTAGGTGCCTCAATACTTTATTTGTTGCTTTCTCATAATCCATTGTAGGATTAAATTTATACTTGTCTAACATTTTGATCCCAAAATTAATATTCCAATCTAGTTTAGGTTTGCAAATTCATCAAGCAACTAATAACATATACATAAGGAATTGATTATAGTTTTTTAGGTTCCACATTATTTTTTAAACACTACATGAGATTGACCTTTGGGATCTTTTATAATAACTAATATCCTTTCTCTTTGAAACCTTCTTTAAACTATCCTTTATGAATCATTTACATTAGTTAATTATGAGTTAGTTCTTTCAAAAAATATATCTTTATCCAAATGTTCTTTAATTTTTGAAATATCATTTGACATTGTTGTAAACAAATGGAATGTTATGATAAGGGAATTTTTACCCTAATTTCTTTTATATCCACATGTTAACATTCATTACACCCACTAACTTCATATTTTTAATGAATCTACATTACCAATTTCAATGATTCTTGGACTATTGTTTAGGCAATAAAATATATATCTTTTGCACTTCTCTAGGTAATTAATAAAGTAGCCATTGATTATTATAGAGTCTAATTTCTTTTTATGTAAATTATAAATTCTTGCATCTATTAGACAACCCCAAACATGTAGCTACCTCAAACTAGGTTTTCTTTTCTTTTTTTAATCTATAGTTCAAAAGGAATATTTTAAACTACCTTACTAAGAATTTTATTTATTTAATAGTTTGTGATTTTTAACACATACATCTAGATATTTTGGGTAAAGAGGAGTTACTCATCATGCTCCTAACCTTATCCATTAATGTTTGATTATATGTCATTCTTCCACACTATTTTGTTAAAGTGAACTTACTGTGCACATATGCCATAACTTTCAATGAATCCTACAAATGGATCTAGATACTACCCTAATTCATTATATTTTCCATAATATTCACCCCCTCTATTAGATGTTATGATTTTCACCCTTTTTGTCTAATTACCTTTCAAACTTATTTATGTATTCCTCAAGGACATTTGATGATTGAGACTTTTTGGGAAGCATATAGATATAACCATAACATGAAATTTATCTATAAAGGAGAAAATATTTTTCTCCATCAAAGGTTAGAGTGTTAGAAAGTTCACAAGTATTGGTGCATATAATTTCAAGAAACTACGTGCTTTTTATGCTACTTTTTGATAAGTTTGGTTGTTTACCCTTAATGTAATCAACATTCATTCTGACATTAGTAAAATCCATATCAAAAAAATCTCATTATTCACCAATCTCCCTAATCTTTCTATAGACATATAACTCAAATGTTTATGCCACAGGCAAGCAAAATTTTCATTAATCATACTACACTAAATTCCAATATTATGATGATCTTTAAGTAAGAATTCTACAAAGTCATTATCAAGTTTTAGTCTATATAAACCATCAATAAAGGTAAATCAACCAAAAATGTTTCTATTCTTATATAAATTTAAACAATTAGGTTGTAATGAATGTCTTCCATCATAATAGATATGTAAGTAATAGCACTAAAATTAAGCTACCAAGTATTACGAGGAATATCAATTAAAATTCATACTAAGTTATTCAATTTATCTTTTTTTTTTTTCAATGAAACTTTACATTTTGGGTAATCTTTATGATAATGTTTAACATTTTTTATAAAAATGATACTTACTACCCTTTTATTCCTTCTTTTCAATTTAAGGAGAATAAGCATAGTCTTTCCTTTTCTTGAACTAATTGGCTCTCACTTTCAATTCTTTCCTAGCCCTTTTTCCCTAGGAGAGTAATAGAATAAATTGCTTGATATCTCAATCTCATTTCCTCCTTAATGAACAAATTGGCCAATTTATTAGCTTTTTATTTACCCTTTATGGTGTTGTCATTAATCTAAAATGGCTTTAAGAGGTAATGAGTCAAAAATGTATTACAACCAAAAAGAGTATTCTTCCATTAATCCCAAAATCTTAAGCTTTGATGTAATATTAGTTATCTCAATAGTTCTTTCATAAGACTTAACTTGTTATTTGATTCCTATGTTTATGATGTAACTTCTCTTTCTCATTGCTTAAATCTATAATAGTTGTGGGTTAATTCACTAATAGTATAAGTTGAAATCCATAACACCAAAGTGAAAATTGACTTGTTCATGTCATTGTAAGAACTTTAATCCATTGAATAATACAACGTATGGAACATACAAGTGAATTAAATTAGTTGCATAATCATAGATGGTCATAATTAATCATAAGTTAGATAAAACAATTAAAGTACATTATAGTTCTTATTTAGGAAGTCTTACAATACACTATTGTTGTGATGCACCCCTAAAAGGGATATGTAGTGGACGTGGAAGAGATGTGCATGCTTGGACCTTAGGCTTCAAATGCAGCCTGAGTCTTCTTGTCATTTACTTGAAGTCACCACTAACAATTTAAAGTGTGATTGGAATGCTATAAATGGTCAATTTGGAAGAGTTCCCTATATTCTAAATTGACAAGATTTAGTATGATTTGGAATTACATAATATGAATGTAAAAATTGTCCTTTTTAATGAATATCTTGAAGTGAAAATTTATATTGATTAAATTGAACAATTTTTTTTTCATATAAGGTAATGATCAAATGGTTTGTAGGCTTAAGAAGTTAATATATACAAACAAAGACAAGCATTCTAACAATGATATTTTATGTTTAATATTATCATAATATCTTTTGGGTTTAAAAAGAACACTATTGATTAGTGTATATACCAAAAAATTGGTGGGAGTAAGTTCATTTTTCTATTCTTATATTGACAATATAATGCTTAAAGCTAATAAATTAAGCATATTGTGTGAGATTAAAGAATTTCTTTCAAAGACTTTTGAAATGAAACATATGGTAAAGACATATTATGTGATAAAAACAGAAATATTTTGTGACAAATCATAAGGAATGTTAGGATTGTCTCATAAAGAGGCTATATTGAAAAAGTGCTTAAGAAATTCAATATGAATAAATATTCATTTAAGAGAGCGAACAAATTTAGTCTCATGCAATGTTCCAAAAATGATGTGGAACCAAAGAAAATAATCAATTTCATATGCATATTTTATTAATAGTTTGATGAATTTGTAAACCTAAACTAAAATAAATATCAGTTTTGTGTTCAAAATGTTAAGTAAAATTTTAATCCTAGAATGAATTACAAGAAAACTACAAATAAATTATTGAACTACCTACAAAAATAATATGCTTATGTGCAAAAAATGCAATCTTCTAAAAGGGGTTAGATATTTAGATTCAAATTTTATTAGATATATTGATAATATAAAGTCCATATTTCATTATTTATTCTTAAAAGGAAAGGAGCATTATTATGAAATAATAGGAAAATAGAAATATAGTAGATCCTTCAACCAATTTATTGTCTCTAATAAAAATATAATCATCACATAAGATGTTATGGTGTTAGATACATGAGCAATTAGTTATATTACAAGTGGAAGACTTTTAGTATATGTCATAGTAATCAAAAGGTTAATGACTCATTTTGTGCATTTTAGATTTTTTTGCATGTAACTAATTATTAAATGATGTTTTATATATTTAGTATTGTTTGTATAAAAGATATTAAATTATTTTAAATTATTAAAAAAAAAAAAAAAAAAAAATGGTCAAGTACATCATGAACAAGGGTCCAATGGGGAAGTATCCGAAGTACCCAGAACATCTTACGAGTGGGCTGGAAATTACAGTGCAAAAAGGCCACAACGTGAAATTTTCAAGAATTGTAGCTATTGTGGCAGCTTTACGAGATCTTCACATCCCACTTAAAGGCTCTAATCCAAGCTCCATAATCGATCGAGCGATCCAATCTTCGAACACAACCCATGATCTAAAAGCTTCTAGAAGGCCCTCCAAACCCAGTTGTAAGCCTAGCCTAAAATCCCTAACCAAAGAGTTAAAGACAAGTGAAAATTGTATGAAATAGTAGCCAACACCCATAAAAAGCCAACAAGATTATCCATGCCTAACTTGAAGCAATGATTACAAATTTTATTCTTATCATCAACTGGCTAATCACAAAGCAGCTTCACCACTTGAAAGCATCTTTAGTCAATTTAAAATGTCTATTTTCGGTATAAAGATAGGAGGGAAAAGAAAAAAAGGAGACCCAAAAATGCAAAAAAGAATGACAATTATACTAAAAACACACTCCTCTTGATACACTTACCCAAATCGCTTCAAAAGCCAGACAAAACCCATCATAAACACTTGCCATTTTGTGGGAAACTCACTTCTAAGTCAATAAACAATCACCGAATATAGCAACTGAAAAATTAATACACTAAACAATAACTTAAGAAGAAGAACAACTAGAAAAAGAAAAGAGCACTTATCAAGAGAGGGGAAGGAGCCATCATCTCTAATGCCACCTTAGCATCTAATTGATTTTTAAAACACTAAATTAGATTACTATACTTGTATGCTCGTGAAAGTAAATTCTCAGAAAACAACCAAAAATTATTAAGGAAAAATAAAGAAAGGGTCCAGAGTTTCACCTTAATTAATGAATTTTAGCAACTGGCAACATCATCGGCCAATTGTCAGGAAAGTTGTTGGTAGTTCTAGCCATCTTCCCTTCCTCTTGTCCATCTTTTAGAGCTTTTGTGCAAAAGCTAGGTCAAACCCAGCTTCAGACTCCCATGCTTACGCAGGCCCAACTTGTGAAATCTTACCTTCTTTCTTCTCAAAACTAGACCTAAGCCCAAAGCTTAAATCAAAATCATCATTGAGCCTCGTTCCCCCAACCCCCCCACCCCAAAAAAAAAAAAAAAAAAAAACAAATGAAAATCGAAGTGATGCTTTTGCTAATGAGGGCAAATATTTTAAGAAGTAATATTTTAAAAGATTTAGGAATGAATAAATATTTTCTTATTTATTGAAACTTATCTTGTATCTTATTTTATTTAATTAGTTATTATTTTATCTCTTGGCTATCTCTATAAATAAGATTTAGAGTTACTTGTCTAATTAAACTTGTTATAAATATTGCAAATTGCAATTGAATATTGATTTGAAAGTTCTGTTTCGGGTTTATTTTCATTGGTCCTTTGTTATTTTTTTTTATTTATCCTACATTAATTTTGGAAATAGAGCCTAAATATAACAATGGGTAATAGGTTCCATGGCTTAATAGAAAATGTTGGGAGAGTTAGTGAATTTATATGAATGGTGTGAAAGTGTTGGGTAGATTTCCCAAAAAAAAAGAAAAAAACAAAAAGCAAAGAACAAGGGGAAAAAGAGAGAGAAAGAGAGAGAGAGAGAGAAAGAAAGGAAGTGGATATAAATTTCCAAAGTATAGTGAGGCTTAAACTAAGTTGTCAATATGAGCTCAGCTATGAGTTCTTGAGTGACATTGTCTTGTTCATGGCTAGCCAAGACTTATGTATATCATTGAAGAATCACAATAGTCAGAACACAACGAGCACTATCATTCTGGTCAATAGGCTTTTTCATAAATTATCTCCTCTCTTCTAAATAAAGCACATATAAGTCTACTTTCACTTCCTTTTTTATAAAGAATAGTACAATTCAATCCTAGTAACTTTGTGACTCCTTTGATTTGAATGGAAGCATGAAGCTACTATTGTAGCAAATATTCAAGGCTTTCATGATTAGTTCTTATGTCAAAAGAATTCCCCTCTAGATAATGTGTCCCCTTGCTTATAGTCATCAAAATGGGTAACAACTCCATTCAAAGATAACAAAAGATTAATGTTTACTATAAAGCTATAAACTAAGATAGGCCATAGACCTACCTCTTGTATAAATACTACTCATATGCCCTTGGCCTTGGCATTTGTCCCAAATGCAAGGGACTTAGAGAAATTTGACAATGCCAAGACTAGTGCAAAAGTCATGACAATCTACAATAGTTTAAATGCCTGATTAGGCTCTAAGGTCCAACAATAATCATCCTTCTTACATAGCTCTATTAATCATTTACTCAACTATCTAAAAGCTTGAATGAATTTTCTATAATGCCTTGTTGACTCCGAGAAGCCTCTCAAATCCTTCACTAAGGTGGGAATGAGCCAGATAGCCTTAATGTTTCCAAGATCAATTACTACCCCTTTCTTAAATATAACATTGCCAAGATACTTGACTTGATGTAAACCAAAGGAGCACTTTGAACATGACTCACCAAATCAAGATTCTTGAAAGCGTGAAAAGCTGTTGGGACATTTGAAAGCATAAAATACATCACTCTAAATTCACAATGGCCATGATGTGTCTTGAAAGTTGTCTTATAAATATCTTCTTTCTTCATCCTTTTTTAGTGGTATTCGGCTCCTAAGTCATCCTTGGAGAAAATGGCAGCACCATTCAATTCATTAAAAAGATCATCAATGATAGGAGTGGGAAATTTGTCTTTAATAGTCAAGGAGTTCAACTGTCTATAATCTATAAAAAAGCATGAGGTTTAATGGTCTTTCTTAACTAATAAGACCAAGGAAGCAAATGGACTCCAAAATGGGTAATATAATTGAAAAACTCATTCTTTTGATGAAGAGGGACCTATAAGGCCTAAAATTCACTAATTAAGCCCAAGGTTTTCAAAAGCAACACAAAATCAAGATGAATTCAAAAAATTTTGAAAGCAAAAAGGAAAAAGCAACTACCTTGCACTATGGCCTTTGTATGCAACCAAAAAATGATTAAGTCATGTGCAACCTAAGTTGAAAACGTGAAAATTAAAGTCAAGCACATAAGACCACCTAAAACCAAAATAAATGGAGCATAGGGAAGGAAGAATAGAGGTAAAAATGCAAAGATAGGAGTAGAGGAAGGAGTAAGGGCTACAATAGGGCCATAGGAAGGGGGGAATTGGGTCTGCAAAATGACACTTATAAGAGTCCTCTAAAGTGATGTCATTTTAGGGTTAAATAGGCAAAGCCATGAACTAAAAGTTGGACTCTAATGTTAAGTCTCATTAGGCATTCTCTCCTGAAGGCTCAAGCTATCAAAAGTTTAATAAAAGAAAGTAAATAAAAATAATAAAAATGAAAATTGGAGAAATTAAACAAAGTCAAATACATGAAGACATGGTAACCATGCCTATTAGGTTCTAATTTGTACTTAAATAATGACCAACAATGACAAAACCAATTCGATAAGTTAACACCATACTTGAAAAGTTTGGTTGATGTAAGAGACACTTTGAGTATGGTGTTCCATACATAGATCTAAGCTAACCTAACTAAACAACTTGGACAACAAGAAAAAGCAAGTTGGAAGATTGCTAATGAACATTTAGCTGCCAAAGCTTTTCTTTGTAATTGTCATAACTGATTTTTGAATAGCATCCTTAACTCCCAAAATTGCTATGTTCAATCCCAATCTTTGTCACTCTTCCTTAGAATTGTAACATTTCAGGCCTAGTTTCTTCCTCAGAAATTCAAATTTTTCTCTAGGCAAAGGTTTAGTGAAAATGTCAGCAACCTGGTTCTTAGATTGATAGAAAACAAATTGGACTTCACCTTCTTCTTGAGCTTCCCTAAGAAAGTGAAGCTTAATTTTGAAATGCTTGGTTTTACCATAATGCACATGGCTTTTCGAAATTGGAATAGTTGCTTGATTATCACAAAGGATTAGAGTTGGTTAGGTTAAAGTCTACTAAAGATCCATAAGTATTTTCCTAAACCAAATGCCCTTATTTACAATAGTTGTAGTAGCTGCATATTTAGCCTCAATTATTACTTATGCTACTACATGTTGCTTCTTGGAATTAGCGTAAGCAAAACTATAATGTGCTTTTCATATCTTCATTAGAACCAACCCAATCACTATAAATAAACCTGATCATTTAAATTTCATAGACCTCTTAAACATGATTCCCAAATTAAGTGTACCTTTGATGTACCTTAGAACCATTTTTACTACTATAAAATGGATCTCATTAGGTAAATGCATGTATATGGAAAGTAGATTATTTGTCTACACAATGTCTGTTAGATACAACAAGTGTCCAATGATGCTCCTATAAAAGCCTTCAGTCATTTTATTAACTCCATCATCTTTGATCAATTTAACACTCATAGCTAGTGGAGTAGACATAGGTTTACATCCATCCATAGAAAAATTTTTGAGAACTTCTTTCACATACTTTGTTTGAATAACAAAGATGCCAAAATCAAATTAATTTGAGAACTTAGGCTTGCAGTATTAATTTGAGACTTAAAGTTTATGCAAATCAATTAGTTTGGATGTAAAGAAGTGTTGAGTTAGCAAAAGTTATAAATGCTTGAATATAAGGATAAATTAAGTTGAGAGCTAAAAGAAAGCTCAAAATTAGATACTTGTCAAAGTTAGCTCAATTTACTTTTTTCATTTAAATGTAAACTAGGAGACAAAATATTCATCTAATATTACTTTATAGATACCATGTATTATAAAGTATTATGGAGAATGAAATCCCAAATTTTATTGTTTAAAGTTATATGCTACAAGTTTCTTCAAAATTTCAAAAGCCAAATTGATATTTGCCAAAGAAAGTCAAGCGAAAATTGCATGATATTCCTATTAATGATAATGACACAATTTTCTATATTTACATATTATGAATATGTGAAGAAAAAAGTTAAAGTTTTAGATAAGTGAATGTCATAATTGAAGATGAAGTCATAAAGTTTTAACATGAAATTCCAATATCTCATTCACCCTTAACCATGGACCCTCAAATATCACTCTTATTCTGAAAAAAAACACCAAAGAACAAGGCTTGGCTTGGCTCTTAGGAAAAATTAAGTCGTAATTAATCTGTGTATCCTCAGTCACCAATTCCTTAAAATTTTGTTGCTACCCTAAGTGTGAAATTATTCAGAGATGATAATGAATTTAGACAATTTCATCATGGAAGTTAATCTCTAGTTGGTCTTATAAACCATAAAAAGGCTAAGAATTCCAATCCTTGTGAAATTAGCCTTAATTTACAATCTTCATAAAGAAGTCATGAAAGGATGGATCGAAGGTAGGGGGCTTCCCCCTCCAACTTCCTCAAAATATTAGCAAACTCATTATCATAGGCTAGCCAATACAAACCAACCTTAGGTAGGAACCATACAAGGCACAAGGCATCACATGAGTATAGCCATGATCATTTTAAAACAAGCTTGAACACAAAATGCAAGCAATCCAATCAATCAATGCTAGTTGGAAGGAAGCAATTATGTAGGTGTAAGATTATAATGCAACAAAAATTCTTACAAAGTGTTATGCATAAGAAGCTATAAACCAACATCAAATTACATGCTATAAAAAGTAATGGTCACAAAATGAGGACAATATGTTGTTTCCTCTATAATGGGAGCTAATAACTAATAACTTTTGGGAATGCAATTCTTTCTCCAAAACTCTCCATCGAAGTCCTCTTGCTTGACACATGAAGGATACAACTTCACAACATAATTTAAGTGACTACCAGTTGAAGCAGAGAGCCTTCAATCCTTAAATGTCTAAGACCCAAAGCAAAGCAAGAAGTGAACCAAAAAAAGTAGGTTAGCTTCCTAATGTCCTAGCATAGGAATTATGCCCACCCATAGCTCCATGATTATGATACTTAACAAAACTAATGATGATTGGAAAAGGAGTACCACATTGTGAACAACCACACCATATGCATCCAAATAAAAGGAGAAAAACCCCCCTTCTACTATTGGACCCTTCTCTCTAACTATCCATGCCTTTCAATCTCTTTAAACAATTTTCTCCAAAGAAAACAAAAGATTAGATAATGCAGTAAAGAATTAAAATTAAGAACGATGGAAAATTGTTATTCAAATTTGGTTCTTAAACCTTTAAAAAAAGTCTTAGAACTTCCAAAAAGTGTCTTAAGAGGAAAGCTTAAAAGACTAGAGATGTGCAATGTCAATGCCACCATTTACTTCAATACTAGCACCTTTCCCTCTTCCACTATAAAAGGAGCTTTTTAAAAATGTGCCCTATCCCATAAATTGTGGAAAATCAACAAAAAAGTTAGCCTATCTTAAATGACTTGACACTAAGCAAGTCAAGCCAAAAAAAAACCAAAAAACAAAAAAGGGCAAAGCATTATAGCAAAAATTAGCTAGGAAGTAGCTTGTCAGGACCATTAAACTCAATGTGATTAAAAGCATGTAAAAATAAAGGTCAAAAGACAACCTACCTTTAAAAGCTAACTCATAAAAATTTTGTAACCACATTAATTAATGACTAGTGAGGACTACCACTATTAATGTTGATAAAAAGGATAACATATAAGTTGCCTCAAGAGTACAGTAATTGACCATGCTAATATGAAAAGTGAAACAAACATCCTTCATTAATATACAAAGCATAGAAATTCTTAAGGGGAAGCATTAAAATCTAGGAGAAGTTTAGCAATTTTACTCTTGGCTTAAGAATATCCCTCCTTCCACCCCTGTATGAGGCCTTCTTCATCTCTACAATTGTACACACTACTCATGAGCTTCTTAGCCTCCTCCTAGAACCCTGTTGTTACCTCCTTCTAAAGCCTCCTTCTTGGCTTCTTTGATGGCCCACTCTAGTGAGCTAGATGATGTATGTGCTCTTAGAATAAAGGAAGTACTCTCTTTTGGAGTCCCCTCCTTTAACTCACTAAAGAGCTCTTATATCATCTTCTCTATCTCCAAAAGCACCTTCTTCAGCTCACTCCTAACCATCCTTCACCCCCCCAACCTTTCTAGTAACACTGAGGCTACAAGCTTGATAAGCTTGGTACAGAGCCCATCATTCTCTTTCTTAAGTCTCCTCCTTATACAATTAAGCTTAACTCGCTCTTTTCTCACTCCTTGCATGATATCAAGGGCTTCATAAATCTAAATGATCAAATAAATGCCCTCATAGTACATCTCACATGCAAACTTCCACCCTGAAGAACCACAAAAGATATTGGACACATATGAGTGGTCATTGAGTGAGTAAGAGTCATCACTCCCACCATACCTAAATTAAAGTCAACAAGCAACCAAAATTATGATCACCAAGGATCACTTCCTTAAGCTCCTCTCTTATAAACTTAGCACACAATAAGCCATCTAAAGGATTAAGAGGGATAATAAATAGAAACCATTGACACCACACATTACTTGCTCATCAAGAGAAATGTGAGAACAAACTCTGAAAAGAAACCTTTAGTAGGTTTAATAGGGCTATAAGCCTTTGGCAACAACCATGCCTATCTTGCAAATCTTTTTGGACCCTGAAGCAACAGGCTCAAAAGCCTTTGCCCACCCTCTCATACTTTAAGGGCAAGGCACCTTGAACTTCTTACAACCAACATTTCTCCACATCCAATCTTGATCTCGTCTTCACTCTTTTCGGCCCTTGATGGTCTAAGTGTAACCAACCTATCGCATAAAGTCCATTAACCACATTACCAAAAGCTTTTTCTCCCATGAGATACTCATTGAGTTTTTTCAATTAATGCCAAATTGCTGTCTCATTTGGAGTTAGGATTATGGGATCAAGAGTCTACTTGTGCATACCACTAATAGGGACACTCCAAAGGTAAATTGGGCCAAATGTATACGAAACTTGATCAATGTCTAGGGACCTTGTTGGGAAAACCACCTTTCATCTTAGGATCCATAGCTTAAGCACCTTTCGAGACAATATATGCCAAACCCCTCATCCCCTACAAATTAACCATTTACACATTTATAGTCTCCATCAACATAGTACTTAACAAAAGAGGACTAGCTCGATTATATAACACTATGACACCCATTAGATGCTAACAACCATTAGAGGTAATATACCCAAGTGTTAACTCAAAATATTATAAAAGCCCTAAAAAGGGCTTCAATAATGGGAAACACACTCCTACTAATATACTATCATAAGAAAAAGATAAATAACCCTCCAACACATAATAAGCCCTCTTTAAGAGGAGAAAATGGTACTTCCAGTCAATAATATATTAAAAACCTTTTAAAGTGAATAGCTAAATGGCACAATTTTGTTCCCTGTAAGAAGGAATGGACTCATGATTGGCCATTTGAGCCTGCTTGACTACTTTCTTCATTTCTAGCCATAGAAAAGGACAAACAACTCTTAAAACAAAAAGACAAAAGCATTGGTTTCTCAATGTTTTGGAAGCAATCAATAAAGTAAAGTGAACTTAAAGATAGTGCATGATGAACTCACCCTAAAATATGCAGAAACCTTAAATAAGCTAGCTTATCAAAAGTCACATAAGAATAAATGTTGGTAACTAATAACAACCAAATTTTGCATAATATTTTGCCTCATACTTAATATTTTATGCATGTTTAATAGTTTAGATGATGTAATTTGATTGGCTTCTCACTTAGTTGTCCTATGCCTAATTATTAGAAAAATCTAGCAAAATTTAGTTTTTGCACAGTTTAGGTACTTCGACTATTTCTTATGTTATAGGAGGTTTTTTTAAATGAAACCAATTTCTATGGATAGCTAAAAGACTAGGCTATGACTTCCACCAAGAAACTATGAGTAAATTTTGAACCAATTGGACAAGGCAAAATATTGAACTCTAATCACGAGAGGGGCACTGGACAGAGTAGATTAGTTGTGCACTGCTTAGTTTTTTGGTCATATCTCATAAACGGGGAGGATTTTAGCTGCCAAATTTGAGTCCTTGGAAAGCTAACTCGAAGAGCTACAACTCTTGTGAAGGAAACAGAAGATAGTAAGGCCATCTGAATGGAATTATGCACGGGTGAAGTTCAGTAAGCCCCTATAGACCTGGAAACTGGGCTAATTTATATGTTTTGGGCCATGATACTCTAACATTCAAATTTAAGGCCTGGAATCATGTCCAAACCACTTGGGATTAATGTCTAAATTGAGAAATAATCCATTCTAGAAGGTAAGAAGATGAAGAGGCAAGCATGAATGGCCAAAGGAGCATTGAATTGCAAGAAAGATGAAGAGACAAGTATGAACGGCCAAGGGAGCATTAAGTACAAGGAAGATAAAGAAGGGTGAATAAACGTAGATAAAAAGGGGGGAAGGACAAACAGAAAGAGGAGATTCTTCTCATTTTTTCATTTTTTTTCCTTTGTTCCATGATTATGTAAATCATTTCAACTCTAGGGTTCTTGAACTCATGTACCTGGAGATCATGTTCTATCATTGAATGAATGCATTTTGGTTTTCTCATTCTAGCCTTATACTCATTTGGTCACTTAACGGGATTCCTTAGGTGATAATATTGATTGGTTTTGGGTGAGTTAAGGAGTGTCTTGAGAGCTACCGATCGAAAACTTAAGTCAAGCTTAGAATGAGATTGAGGGGTAGATTTGCTACTTAGGTTAGTAAACTCCGGTGCTTAGACTAGTTAGATTACATGATAATTGCGCGATAACGGGTTTTTCATAAGTCATAGTTAGTCAAATTTAGGCAATTGTCTAGAGATTTTAAGGAGTGTACAGTCATCTAGTGCGAGATCTCGGCTAGGACTAAAGCTAACCAACCAAACATACATTATTATATCCTTAAGAATCAAGGATAGGTCATCAAGGTTTAAGAATTACTAGAGTTAGTCTCATATTATATAGTCAAAAAAAGAAAAAACTACATTGGTTTGTTGGGAGACAAATAAAGTCTTGCCACTAACTATAAGCCTTCAGGCCACCCTAAGAATTAATTTGACCAACACGACGATTTGTCACTAAGACTAGGGCTAACCAACTAGACATACATTCTTATATCCTTAGGAATCAAGGATAGGTCATCAAGATTCAAGAATTACTGGAGTTAGTCTCATATTATATAGTCAAAAAAAAAAACTACATTGGTTCATTGGGAGACAATTAGGGTCTTGTCACTAACTACAAGTCTTCAAGTTACCCTAAAAATTAATTTGATCGGCACAACAATCTGTCAATAACCATCATTACGAAATTGCAAGAGTCTCCAAAGACCACTAACCATCACAACAAGAATTGCCAAAAGTTCAAAGATTTTCAAAATCCCTCGGCAAGGAAGATGATACTTATCTCCTTTTTAAGGGACAAGTGATAACGACTTAGACCTAAGACTACGATGGGCCCAAATCCTATCCTAAAGTCCAATGAACTCACCCTCCTCTCGCAACTAAACTCATTATTGAGCTCACCACATGTGTTGAGCTCTCATCAACTCGAGTCTTCTACCCTAAACAAGTACACCTTAGTAGGTCCAATTGACCACCCTAAACAAGTACACCTTAGTAGGATACATATAAAAAGGACCAAAAAATCTCCAAGTGAACTCTAAGTCATTCTCACCCTTGATTAAGGCTCAAACAGCCTAAGGTAAGCTTTATTCTCTCTTTGAATTGCTTACATATTAACTTGAGTATCAAAATACTTACGTCATAGTTTTTCCTTGGGTCCTAGTATTCTTTTATTTTGTAGGCCCTCAATTTTTGGCCCAAGACCTCTGTCTAAGAACCGCATCACAAAGGAAGCCAGCCATGGGTGCATGCCAATCACGCTTACGGTGCTCTCTTGCTCGCACGTCGTTCAGCTTTCCTCGTGTCTGTGGACAAAGTCGCGAGGAGAGGGGGCCAATTTTTATTGCAAACAAACAAACGAATAAATAAATAAATGAAAGTTGAGGAAATGAGGAGGTAGCCAGCCACCGCGTGCTCTCATTTGCACTCTCTAACTGCGTTGACATTGACTTCAACTTTTACAAGTCGCTGCTTCATTGATTCACAGGTTCCGATCAAAAAATGGTTCAAGTTCTATCATATAAGCAACTCTCTCGTGCTTGCTAACTACAGTTTAATGGGATCCATGGCAAAAGGGGGTTCATAGCTATGTATTCATAGACTGACAGACAGTGGAAGTTCCATTCAAAGCTGACCTTTTCATCAACCTGCTGCTGCTGCTGCTAAGGTAAGTAAAAGATCAGTAGCCGTTGGTCACTCAGACGCATTTAATACCGATTGTGCTCTTGTTTCCTTTTTCGAGCTTAGATCTGATCAAGGGGTCAATCCCCATACATGAAATTTGATGCTGCTTCTCCTCCTTATGTTACTCGTAATTCAATTTAAGCACCTTTTAATTTTGATCTTAAAAGAGAGAAAAGGGAAATTAATTTTCTTTTCTGATTCATTTCTTGTGTTTTTTTTTTCTTTTTTTTTATGACCCCCTTCCTTGTCTGAAGAATTTATTTTCCTTTTAGTTTTTCTCCTTTTGCTTTTGTTACCAACAATTACTTGAAGCTTTGTGGTATTTTATTTATTTGTTTATTTATTTGATTTAAATTTCTGAACATCATCTTGACAAAAAAGGAAAAGAAAAACATGAAAGATCATATTCAACAGATTCAGATTGATAGAAAGCTGTTGTATATTTGGTATAAGAGCAATCATAAGCAGGATGCTAATGGTAGATAAAGGTGATGAGAAAGGAAATAGAAAGCTTATCATTTGAAGCATACAGTGCATTTTCCTTGAAGGTAAATCTTGATCTTGTCAAGAAAGAAGAGAGACAGTGTCTTGGTATTCCTAACAGGTGATTGGTAACCATCCTTCTGATGCAGATAAGCCGGTGGAGTGAACAATTAAGAAAGAAGAGCGACAGAGAGGAGAAGAAAGACAAGGAACCACGGCCAAAGACTGTATTGAGACTAGAGCAGAGCGGGCAGAAGAAAGTAAATAAGATTAAAAGAGAGAAAAAAAACCACTAGGACAAGAAAAAAGGGGGAGAAATGTCAACCAATACTAATGGTTCCGGAACCTCCTCAGCAGGTAATCCTGAGAACAAATTATTATTATATATATTGCTCATACTTAAATATTTTTAATATACAAATTTTACCAAGGAGTGCTAATTACTAATTGAATTCTCGCATCACATGAGCTACACGGAGTTGATATACAAGCAAGTGTGTTCACACTTCTGTGATGAGAATTAGAGAATTTGGTGTGAATTTGTTTAGTGAGACATATGGGATCATGCCAATTTATCATACACAAGCACCCCAAAAAAAAAAACAGAGAGAGAGAGAGAGAGAGAGAGAGAGAGAGGAGATGAATCTCTAAATGACTACAAATGAGTTAAACATCAATGTTGCCATTTGCTTTTTCAAGTGAGATCTTCCATGTGTCTAAATCTAAATGGGCAACTACTTTGTTGGGACTTAATTGTTATGCCAATCTTGCTATGCTGCCAGACCCATCAAAACCCGGTTAGCTCATGTGCAGCTTGAATTGCTAGTCAGGACTTTGGTCAAGTGTCCCAGATAGGGTATCATTTGTGCTTGGCAAGCATTGTTCTAGTATTTGAACTTCTTCAGGTCATGTGTGCCTCAACCACATTTTTTAGGTTTATTTCTTTGCCAAGTTTAGCCAACTCTATGGGCTTAAATATCTTCTCCTCTAACACAAATAACAAAATTATTGATTCATATAGAATGAAAATTATTGCTTCTCATAGAACAATGTTAATTAATTACAAAAAAGACTAAAACTTGTAGGAGTGTTAGAATAACTCTTTCACTTTTCTTTTTTTTTTTTTGGTTTTTTTAAATCAGGAAGATGAATGAAAGTTATGAAGAAAAAAATTTATAGTTTTTACTCTTTTGTTGACATATATTGTAGTTGGAAATAGCCATCTGACTTCAGTGGTAGTGAGAATACTTGCTGCATATTTTTCAGGCAATGATGTGGCTGGGAATTTGGTCAATGGGTTGGCTTCTGGACTGGCTTCTAGTGTGACAAATGCTGTAATAGGAGGTCCACTCAATGCTTTGAATGTTGGGATTTTATCTGTGTGGGAATTCCATGACTATGAGAGAAACCTGGACAAAAACTTTGAAAGGTTGAAGGATGAAGCAGAGAAGCTATATGCAAGGAGGGATGACGTATCTGCCAAGATAAATTCTGACAGGATGAAGCAGCCTAACAAAGAATGCAAACTTTGGATTGATAGAGTCCGTAAACTTGAAACAGAGAGTCGTGCCCTGCTCGTTGAATGTAAATCACCCCCCAGTGGCTATATCTCACGTGGATGCCTTAGCCAACGTCTGGCAGATAAAGCGGATGCAGTACATAAATGCTGGAAAGATGGAAGCATCTTTACTACAGACATAATGGTTGAGAGACCCCCAGAACAAGTCATTAAAGTTAAAGCCCCAAAAATAGATGATAAGCAATCACTCTATGGAGTTGTGGAAGATGCTCTGGGATTTCTTGGGGATAAAGACTTAAAAACAATTGGACTTTGGGGGATGGTGGGAGTGGGAAAGACAGCAATTATGCAAAATTTGAATAATGATGAACGGATTGCTAAAATGTTTGAGATAGTCATCTTTGCAACTCTATCAACGGCAGGAAATGATGAACAGCCGCAATATGCTGCAGGAAAATTTCAGCCTGCAAAAGTCAGATTGCTGCGTGAAATTGCAGAGCGGTTGAAGCTGAACATAGGAGATATCACTGATACCAGGATAATTGCTTCAAGAATATCAGAGGAGCTGAAAGGCAAGAAGTACTTGCTTCTTTTGGATGATGTCTGGGACACCTTTGATCTAGAAGATATTGGTATCTCTGAGACTCACACAGACGGAAAGGTAGTGCTGGCTTCAAGACACAAAGACATTTGTACTGAAATATGTTCTGAAATAATCCCTGTGCATCAACTCTCCTCAGATGATGCACAAAAGCTGTTTGAGGAAAAAGTAGGCGAAAGGAAAAATCTTCCATATTTTGGTGAATTTCCTGAACTAGTTGTAAGGGAGTGTTGTAATTTGCCACTTCTAATAGACAGGGTAGCAAGAACTTTCAAAAAGAAACAAAAAAATCTGCGAATGGAAGGATGGGCTGGGGAACTTACAGAAATGGCCCGACGTCAATATTCAAGGAGTGGATGAAGTGCTTGATTTTCTGCGGTTTTGCTATGAAGAATTGGATGATGAAGACAAGAAGGTTTGCTTCCTTTACGGTGCATTATACTCTGAAGGTTATGAAATATTTGAAGATTACTTGTTGGAGTGTTGGAGAGCTGAAGGCTTCACTGCACGCCACAGTGGGCAGGATATATTGGTTGATCTAATCAATGTGTCTTTGCTAGAGAGCTGTGAGAAGATGAAACATGTAAGGATGAACAAAATTCTACGGAATATGGCCCTAAAAATCTCATCAGAAAGGGAGGATTTGCAGTGTTTGGTAAGGGCCAATGAGGAACTAGAAGAGCCACCAGAGGAGAAAGAATGGACTCAGAAGAGAAGGATTTCTTTGATGGATAACAAATTGTGCAAATTACCGGATAGATTAGCTTGTGATAGTCTCTCCACATTGTTACTACAAGGAAATGGTAATCTAACATTGATTCCTGAGCGATTTTTTGATTCTATGCAAAGTCTACGAGTACTAGACTTGTGTGGCACCAATATAACCAACTTACCTGCATCCCTGTCCTGCTTGAGATATCTCCAAGCACTGTACTTAAATTCCTGCAAGCGGGTGATGGAGCTTCCATCTACGATAAATAAACTTGAGCAACTTGAGGTGCTTGATATTAGAGACACTGGGATTAGTTTCTTACCAACTCAGATTGGATTTTTGGGTCGGCTAAAGTGTCTGCGTATGTCATTCTCAAATGCCAATGGAAAAACAAACAAGGTGGAATTGAGCCACAATGTCATTTCTAAACTCTTATTGCTGGAAGAACTGGTCATCGACGTGCATCCAGAAAATCAATGGTGGAAAGAAGCTGTGAAAGCTGTAGCCGAGGAGGTAGCTGGTTTGGAAAACTTGACTTCTTTTTCATTTTGCTTTCCTCAAGCAGACAGTCTCGAGATATTTATAACAAAAAACTCAATGTGGAAGGGCTTCTGCTTTTCTTTCCAATTCTCCATTGGTCACTATCCTTCAGTGAGGCACAAAACCCTTGATTATGCTCAATATGAAATCTGCAAGTGCTTGAAATATGCAAATGGTGAAGCCGTAGATCAAAAAGTGATACGAGGTGTACTTGCTGAAGCCAATGTATTTGAACTGATTGGCTTCAAAGAGGATTTGAGATTATCAGATTTTGGCATTGGGAGCATCGGGAAGTTGCGCAGCTGTTTGATTGAAGGGTGTGAGAAAATGACAGCCATTATTGGTGGTAATCTATCGCACGAAGCTGTGCTAAAAGACCTGGAGAAGATGTACATCAGCAATCTCCAGAACCTGGAAAGGATTTGGGAGGGTCCAGTAACTGCTGGGAGCCTTGCCAAACTTACTTCGCTTGTTTTATCCAGATGCCCAAACTTAAGGCAGGTATTCTGCAGAGGCATGATTCAGCAGCTCTCCCAACTTCAATACTTGGAAGTTGAGGAATGTCATGGAATTGAAGAGATAGTCATGGAAACAGAGATTAATGTTTGATCAACCGGCTTCCCTTCCTGGCCTGACAAAAAGGGTACTTCATGATTCACCAAAACTGAAGAGCGTCTGGATTAAAAACTCAATGGAGTGCCCATTGTTAGAGCAGGGGAAGATAAGCGAGTGCCCAGCGTTAGAATGGCATCCTTTCAACCAGTGATGAATAGAGCTTCCAATCTAGCTGCTGCTTCCACGAGTTTGAGAACTCACGGCTCTCAACCGTTGTACAATTGCTGGTTTAGCAAATTAACACACACTCCCTCTGCCTTCTGTTGTTGCGTGTGCAGTCTCTCATCACTTTCTTGAGTAATTATTCCTATTCTACCCCCCCCCCTGTTCTTTTCGTCTCAATCTCACTTCTCCTTTTCCCCACTCGGGTATGATCCTATACTATAAAAGCTCATGTGCATGCATCCCATGACGATGACTAAGGATCATTTGGGAAACCAACGATCTGCCAAGGCATTAAGTGTTCTGCTAACGTTTGCATGGGTGGGAGAAGGGCCATCCATTCCACTGGGAGATAAATCAGGATATCGTGGGAAGTAGAATTTGAGGGCACAACAATCAGATAAGACGACTACTGTTACTCTCAACTATTGTTTTTTTTTTTTTTTTTTTATAACATTTTAAAACTCGTATCAGTAAGATTGAAGAATTTAGGTCACAAATAATGCTATAGCACACACTCAGGCCTGTTCTCCCTCCCTCACAATCGCTCTCTTCCAAATAGCTTACCAATTATTGTTACGTGGATGATTTCGTTAAAGTTTTAGGAAAAAATAAAAACTCGAGAAATGATTTCTTTTTTTTATTATTATTTTCATTATTTGTAACGAGTCATCCAATTTATTTGTGAGATAAAAAAAAGTTATAAAATAAAGGATGTTTCCAATAAATATTGTTTCCATAAGATGGCCTTGTCCTGAGCATCTTCTTCTAGAAAGTGCTTGAAAAGAAGTTAGATTAGAGTTGGTTGACTTGACGTGGTGTGGATCCTTGGGTTGAGTAGCTTTTTAGCAAGAAGCTGCTATGCCAGTAACACCCCCGTCATCCCCATTACCGCCGCCGCCGCCGCCGCTAAAACATCTGAAAAAGAGCCTTCTAGTTCTCTACAACTAATTATTAAAACTACTAATAATATATATATAGAAAAAGTTCATGACTAAGAAAATTTAATCGAAAGGATCTATAATATGGGTGTCAATGCATCAGTTTTTTTTTTTTTTTTAATTTAATTTTTTATCAAAATAATTAAATATACAAGTAAATAGGTAAAATATATAATTAAATTATTTATAATTTTTTAATTTAATTAATTTTAAAATTTTTATATATTTAATATTAAATATTAATTTAATTTTAATTAAAATAATTAAATTTATTAAATTTCTAAAATTTTTAATTTAATCGTCGAATCCATTTTAAAAATTTTAATATATATATATATATATATATAAAAAAGAGGTAAGTGTGATTTACACCAAACTAAAATATTTTATTCACGGCGTAGAAAAACAAAGTAAAAATGAGACTCACAAAATTGTTGGTGTATGTGTACGAAAGACTGCACAGCAGCTCGCTCTGCTGTTCTCATTTCTGACACTGCAGAATAATTTTGAAGGATCGCCTGAATCGAAAGAAGCATCTGTGCTGCGCTGTGCTGTGCTGTGCTGTGCTGTGCTGTGCTGTTAAGTTATGTTTTACAGCAGACGACCCAAAAACAACCTTTCTTTGTCCAACAGTAACTTTTCTGTGCATGTATTTCATTCTTTAATCCCGTCGTGTTTGCCTGCAAACCCAAGCAGCGTTTCCCAGACCAAGCAAGCCCATGCCCGCATCACCGTCTCCGGCCTCGCAGGCGAACCATCTCCCGTGGGCCACCTTCTTGCGTTCCTCGCGCTCTCCCCGTCAACCCCACTTGACTATCCTCTCCGTCTTTACCAAACCATCGAGAACCCGACTCTTTTCGCCTCCAATAACATGATCCGGTGCTTTGCCAAGAGCCAATCACCTCTTGGTTCGGTTGCGTTCTACTCTTCCATGTTGACGAGTTGCTGCGTGAGTCTGAGGCCCAATAATTATAGTTTTACTTTTGTCTTGCAAGGCTGTACAAAGGGTCTGGGTTTGAGGGAAGGGTTGCAAATTCATGGTCATGTGGTGAGGCTTGGGTTTTCCCAAGATGTTTATGTCAGGAACGCTCTGATTCATTTTTATTCTGCCTGTTGTTCTAGTGTCGACAGCTCGAAACAAGTGTTTGATGAGAGCCCGCAACTGTGTGATGTGGTTACCTGGAATGCAATGTTAGCGGGTTTTGCAAGGGACGGTCGAGTGAGTGTTGTAGAGAAGATGTTCGAGGAAATGCCCAATCGAGACGTTATCTCCTGGAATACGATGATTATGGCCTATGTGCATAATGGGAAGCTTGAAGAAAGCTTGCATTGTTTCGGAAGGATGAGGGAGAGCGGGTTTTTGCCAGACGAGGCAACTTTGGTGACCATGCTATCGGCATCAGCGCAATTGGGTCTGCTTGAACATGGCCGCATGGTTGAGTCCCTCATAGAGTCATTAAATCTGCCACTGACAACAACACTTGGGACGGCGCTTCTTGACATGTATGCAAAATGTGGGTGCATTGAGCAATCCAAGATCTTGTTTGGAAAAATGGCCCGGAGAGATATTTCGACATGGAATGTTATGATTTGTGGGTTGGCCTCTCATGGCCTTGCAAAGGAAGCTCTTGCACTTTTTGAGAATTTTCTGAATGAGGGACTTCGTCCGGTGAATGTGACTTTTATTGGGGTCTTGAATGCTTGCAGTAGAGCTGGTTTGGTCAGGGAGGGCAGGCATTATTTTGAATTGATGACACAGACTTACAGCATTGAGCCTGAGATGGAGCATTACGGCTGCATGGTTGATCTCTTGGGTCGAGCTGGTTTAGTCTCTGAGGCTGTTGAAATGATTGAGAACGCGAACTTTTCACCAGACCCTGTATTGTGGGCAACACTTCTTAGTGCTTGTAGGATTCATGGATTAGTAGAAATGGGCCAAAGGATTGGAAATAAGTTGATACAAGTGGATCCAAACTACGATGGACACTATGTACAATTAGCCAACATTTATGCCAAGTCTAGTAAATGGGAAGATGTAGCTAGAGTTCGCAAAATGATGGCGGAGAGAAACACTAATAAACTTGCTGGTTGGAGCTTGATTGAAGCCCAGGGAAAAGTCCATCGTTTTGTTGCAGGGGACAGAGAACATGAGCATTCACTAGATATATACAAAATGCTTGGAACAATTGAAACCCGTCTGGCAGAAGCCGGCTATGTCCCGAATGTTTCGCTGGTTTTACATGATATTGGAGAGGAAGAAAAAGAGATTGCTATCAGGGTGCACAGTGAGAGGTTGGCAATTGCTTTTGCATTTCTAGTAACAGGAGCTGGTGACTGCATTAGAATCGTTAAAAATCTGAGGGTCTGTAATGATTGTCATGAAGTGAGCAAGATGATATCAAAGGTTTTCCATAGGGAAATAATAGTGAGGGATGGGAGTAGATTTCACCATTTTAAGGAGGGAAAATGCTCCTGTTTTGATTTTTGGTAGAATAATATTTGTATATTTCCCCGCTGTCGGAATAGCTTTCTTCCTTTTATTTTTCTTTTTAACTTTTCTTTTTTGGTTGAATTAGTTGCACACTTAAAAAAATAAAAAAAAAAAATTTAAAAAAACCCACAACAGCAATTAAATGGCTGAACTTTGGCCATGGTTGCACATATATATATATATATATATATATAATACACTACACTATTAATAAAGGGTTGAAAATTTCAAAACCACAAGCAACCAAAGAGGGAGCATAAACTAGTTAAATCGCAATGATTGGTTGCGAGGGGGGCATTTTAGACCGTATGGAGTGTTAAAGATAAAAGGGAAAAATCACAACAATAGTTATACTCAAAATAAAAACTAAAAATAATATATGCAAAACTAAAAATGACAATCGTAGAGCTAAATCACAAGAAATCAAATATCATCATTTGATAATTGTGAAGACCCAAAATTACAAAACATTTGGCATTCATAAAAATAGGATAAAACAATAGTATATTATATACTACAAAGGTTCCATATATAAATAGATTCTTTAAATTATCACATCCGGGCTTTCATTGACTCTCGAAATGTAAAAATATAGAAAAATAGGTGGAGCCTAGCACCAATAAATTTTGTGATAGTGCAATTTAATCTTCGATTGAACAAAACTGTTAATTGCAGTTTCCTTATTGCTATCGGCATCTAATCCAATCTTCAATACTTTGGCGATTTCAATTTGGATTGGATTGAATTGGTCAGCTTTGGTGGTTTGAGCGGGTTGATGAAGATCCTTACCACACAGATTCCAACCCCTTCAAGAAATCCCTAGCATCTGCTTTAAAAGAAGCAGTAGAGTCAATTCTAACAGCGTAACTTCCCTTTGACCAACCATTCATTCTCCCTTGATCTGTCGATCCTCCATGTTTTGCCGGGGTCTTTGTTAGCAAGAGCATTTACAATACAGTCAGTTTCTCATTTAAATAGTATAGTCATATTCCTCGTAAGAGGTTGGTGGTGTACGAAAGTGAGATTGGTACACGTTATTCTGCTTCCATAACGATAATTGGTGCTGAATGTGTAGATCAGTGCATGTTTGGTAATAGAAAACAAGCATACAACCTCAAGGTTTACATGCTATTATTGACCACGAGAAGATGTTCCCTAGTACCACCTAAGTCAAAAACAAAGCATTCAAGCAGAAGAATGACTGCAAGATCGTGTTCCCTAGTACCATCAATTAAAGTTAAAACAAAGCAGCAGCCTTGAAAAGTAGATAAAACAAATTTTCGGGGACTTACAATTCACCTTGGAAATATAAATGATGTCTGATCACTTCCAATTTTCTAAACGAACAGGTTTGAGAAACATTTGATACCAAATGGTTTACACATCCTGCTAAGATAATGGCCAATACCTTTTAAATGTCATGGATTGAATGTGATTTGAAGTAATACTCAATATTTGCCCCTCCCCCCAAAACAAAAGGACAAACTTTGACACCAACCTCAAAGCATGGAGAAACATAAAGCCATCTCTGTTGTCGCCAGAGCAGAACCAAGTATTCCCTCCAACCAGAGTGGTATTAAAGTATATATCTATTTTTATAGTAACCATCCTGACTACCATTTATCTCAAGTCCAAAGCATATCAGGTCAAGTTAAGGAAGATTTCCATTAAAGTATGCTGGTTAAAAGGAAAAGAAGGTGGTCTTTTGTCTCACATGTAGATTTGGGTCGAGGGGCATCTCTGTTTTTATAGTGGTGAATCTATGGTGTCAGATCCGGCATTAGCCTCCCCCAGAGTGAGCACAAGATGGCTATGTATTAGCACAAAAGGATGCCCGAGTCTTCCATGTTAGCTTATCTTTAATATTAGTGGAATTCTCCTCTTGGCTAATAACAAGTAGTTTCCACCCCATAAGGCTGGTGAACTAGACTACTGGGTTCAGGAGCAAGAAAAAGAGTTCAGGAGAAATATTAGGTGAAGTCCAGTTGATTTGGTCTGTTGCAGTGCGTTGGTGAGCCTGTGATCCTTTGCCTTCAGTGTAAGGGCCATTTTCTCAGTTAAAGTATTAAACCCTTCTTCTGGTGTGCAGTAACACCTACTATGGCAGCAAATTCAACATAATGATATGTTAAAGTGATCCAAATGTAGCAATTGTCCAAAAAAGAAGAAAAAAAAAGTGTGCCTTCGTTTTGGGGAACACTTCAGGTCACAAAACACAAATTTCCCAGAAGAGCAAAATTCCAACACAGTAACGTAGCCAGATTGATAGCAAATGAAATATGCAACTGAATTAATAACCTAAGATGACAGGCTAAGCAGCCCCTCATATTGCAGCTAAAGTCAAGAATGCTAAAGAATGACAACATTAAATTGGCATATGCAACAAATCTCTCTATATGTTATCATTTGCAAAAACACAAACTAAATTCAATGGTGAACAATATATCATATGGTTCCTTTGACATGAAAATCTCTATAAATACAAGAGCATGGCCCAGAAAGAATTTCAGACCTCAACAGCCACTTAAAAGATTCTTCTCCTCAGAGCCTTTAGCAGCAGCTTCCTTCCTTATTGCCTGAAGCCTCTCTTTCAGTTTCTTACTCTGCTCAAAATTTGCCTTCCGTTTTACAGCTTTCTGAGGATATAAGATTTACAAAACCAAAAAATAAGAGAAAAAGCAAAGTCAAAAAGACCATATACTTCAACTGGACGGAGACACAAGGACATGACCAAAACTCACTTCCTCTCGAAAACAGCGGTCAAGCTTCACTTTGAGATCCGTACATTGACCAAAGAATTTCCCAATAGGATGGTCCAAATGACACCTTTGGAACTGTTCTATAATCTTGAGAAAAAAAAAATAATAAAATAAACCCGGTTACCCGATTGAGCAAAAAGGGAATGAGCCAAGAAGCTAAAAAAATAAAAAAGAAAATAAGAAAATAAAAAAACTCATCAGAAGTGCATTCCAAATAGCTAAAAAGGGATGACATAGAACTTCAAAATCACATTGGGTTTCCAAGAGTGAAGTTTGAAGAAACTAATAAATGCAATTTACACTAGCTTGCAATCTATAAATTAAAAATAAAAAATCACAATCCAACCAGATGGAAACAAAATCATCAAAGATATTAGTACAAACAATTCTTGAGGGGAGATAGCATCAATTAATAACTTGGCATTCACAGCACACGAAGTGCTTCATGATGCCTCCGCGCCAAACTGGCGAGCAAGTCCCCGCCTGACATTTGGGGCCAATATGCAATGCCCTATAGATTGATAGATAAAGACGCCAGAACTTGCCCGTGCCGAAACCAAAAATTCCATCATCCAAGTCTAAGCTTGGATCGGAGGGAATCGAGAAACAAGCACATATATCTCACCTCAGCGCACATCGGATGTCTATGTAATGTCAGCGGAGGATGCATTTTCCCAGCAACCAAAATCAATCAAATACAACCACCACCCTTCCCTGCCAAACAACCCCAAAAAGAAATAACAATTTTTTTTTTAAAAAAAAAAAAAGAAGAAAGCAGGAAAAGAAGCTGCAAACATTAATAATAATAATAATCAAGGGTATTAATTCTATTTTAAAAATAAAATAACATTTTTCAATTTTTAAATTTTCAATTCTTGGAATACAAATAGATCGAATCCAAAGCCCTCAACGACCGAAGCAGGCGAGGGGGCAGAAGGCTCTTAGAAAAAGACGAGTTGAGTTGAACGGTATGAAGCCAAAAAGAAAAAATAAGCAAATAAAAGAAAGATAAAGCAAAAGGCGATTTCTCGATTCGTGAAATTTTGGGCTGAGTAAATCGATACGCACCGTTTTTAGGAAAGATGTCGCTGCTCGCTCTGCTCGTCTTGCAGCTCCAGACAACAAATTGCAGACAAGAGGAAGGTGGACAGCTAGTGACCATATTTCCAGTTCCTATGAAACGGCGTCGTTGCATGCTTTGCAACATAAATTAAACCAACCCAACATGCGTTCAATTCCAAAAGATGGACGATCAAGCCAATTTTATTATTTTATTATTTTTTAAATTATAAATAAATTATATTTACAACTAAAAAAATTTTAAAATAGTTAAAATAAAATCCTTAAAATAAAAATTATTAACAAAATCCTCCACCAGATAAAGCCCAAAAAAATTTATAAAAAACAAATGCAAACATCTTATTAGAGCATTTCTCTCTCATCGTTCATCCATTGTTATAATACTAAAGAATATCATCAATATATTAATTTGTAACCTATCTTATTTTTATTAAAAAGAATATATATAATAAATATGTTTTTTATTGTATTTATGAATCAAAATTTAAAATTTTTTATTAGTTAAATGAAAAATTAGAAGATTAATGATATTATAATTATGAAGCTAGAGGTGTTTGCGAATTGTATTAGGCAGTCTTTACATTTAAAATGTTAATGACAGCTTTTCAAAATTTCAATTTGTAATTAAACTATAAAATTTTTTAATTGGTTTAGGTGGTTTGGACGATTTAAGTGTTTTTTTTTTTTTTTTTCAACTAAATAATATGTTAAATTGTAATGAGAGACAATATTTATAAATTTTCACCATTAATTTCCAAATTCATTTATTTATGTTGTGATCACCTCTTTAAAAATTAATATACCCAATTTCTATTAACTATATCATTCCAATGATAAAAACAAAAACAAGAAAAAAAAAAAAAAAAAAAACTTATTTTAAAGGTAAAGTTTAGTGACATGTTTCAATTTCACATTGAAAACTTCGAAATTGGCATTTTTTTTTACAGTAATTATACTTAATTTAATTGTCAAATCAACATATATAGACACAATAAATAATAAAAATAATTTTTTAAAAAAAAGAAAATAGAGAGACTTAAAAAATCTAAATGAACTTAACATGACAAGATAATGCAAAACGAAATAGCAATTACCAAAGAGGAAAAAAAGTAAAATAAAGGGAAGACAAGGAAGAAGAATGAAGGGGCAAGCCAGCATGTGACAATAAGAAAGCAACAAGAAGGAAATAAGGCGACAACAGGATTCGTTTTTAAAAATACCATGTATCAAATGATCCTTTTTGACTTTTTCTTTTAGGCGTGCAATGGGCCTTCTATTTGATTTTTTTGCTTCTGGACATGCTAAAACAGATCAGATTGATTTTTGACAATTTTTAAAATCCCTAATCTGCCACCAATTCACCCTTGGCGGATTTGACAAATTAAAAAGCGCATATATGTTTCTCGGCTTGATTTTGGCGGAAGCGGGTTTGGATGAATTCGTTTGGGCAGTGTCAGCGCGCGGGGGCGATTTTTAGTGAGTTGGACAATTTTTAAATTATCCTACTTGCACTTCACGTCGAGATTTTAAAAATTATATTAAAGTTAATTAAATTAATAAAATTTAAAATTAGAATGACAGTTAAAATTTAAAATTAATAATTAAATTTAATTTATTTTAAAAATTATTAATTTTAAAAATTAATAATTAAATTAATAAATTAATCAATTAGATTATAAGTCGACGATTAATTATAAATTTTTTAATTTATTTAATTTAATAAATTTGTAAAAAATAAAAAATATTTTTTTAATATTTAAATTTTTTTTAAAATAAAAAATTATATTATTAAAATTTTTTATATTTTTAATATTAAATATTAATTTTATATATATTTAATTTCGATTAAATTAATTAAATTTTAAACTTTTAAAATTTTTGATTCAATAATAAATTTAGTTTTTAAAATCTTAAGTTAGTTTAAATTATTAATTTGTAATGATAAAACAATAGATAATATCTACTATTCTCATCTTATTCTAATACAACTCTAAGGGTAACTTTTTAACAATATTTTTAAAATTAGATTTATTAATTGCATATATTGATAAAATTAAAAATTAAATCTTAATTCAATTTAATTTGTTCTTAAAAATCTTTAATTTTAAAAATTAATAACCAAATTAGTAAATTTGTTAGTTGTACTGTAAATTAATTATAATTTTTTTAACTGAGTTGCCTTCAAAAATAGTTAAAAATTTAAGAGATAACAAATCTCAAATTCCATGTCACAAAAAGTATAAATGGTAGTGTTTGACATTAGATTACAAGTGTTGATATGAACTTTTTTCCTTACCCATAAAAAAAGTGAGAATTTCAAGCATGACTTATGACTTGATCCCATTCCATCAATTATTGTGTGACCACTTTTTTGGTTTTAAATCTTTGAATCATCAAGGATGAAAGATTGAAATTTATGATTTAAGGAATGAAAATCATAATAACTTTTAAAAGAAAGATTAAAGTTAGTTACATTAAACAGTTATATGAAGTGATTGTTGATTTGATTTATATGATAAAAATTAAAAACTACAAAATAACTAGTAAAGAGATTGCGATTACCTCATAGTCCTGCCTTCCTTCAAGTTATGTTGTGCCATAGAGCTCTAATGCAAACAAGAATGGATTAATGTCCCACTTGAACTTTATACAACCAAACTTTTCTTTTCCTAATCAATCAACACTATCTTTTAACCTATCACTCAATTACAATAAAAATCAAGAAACACCTAAGTTTATATTGTTGTAGGAGAATTTATAAATGTCTACCTTATTGTTCTAGGTCTTTGTAATATGTGACTTAACTACTCAATTTGGTTCTCAACTTTGCTCATTGAACACACCTTCACAAGATGACTCACAACATGTCCAATTGCATGCTTAACCCAAGACCTTACCCCCTCAACTTTTGTCTTTATTAAAAAAAAAATTCTTGCTACATTGCCTTCTTTGTAATTTATCTCATCATGGAAAATACAAGGCATGTCCTACAAGTGTTCATCAAGTTTCTTCTTCTAATAAGAAAGGACAAAAAGAGGCAAGGTATGGCTTTTGTCTCTGAAAATTTTTGACAATAATAAAATTACTGAGGTCACATTACAACCCCATTGAGTGTCATGATTATTTTATGCTAAAACTATTGTGGGTTTGAAAACCTATATACAATTGTCCATTTAAAAAACCTTTTAAAGCTTTAAGTTTCCACATTTATTTTCCTTATATAAATGAAATTAAGAAATATTTGAAATGAAAAAAAAAATTGACAATAAATTCAAGCTATGAACATGGGTGTTTCACAAATTATATAAGTAATGGTAAAAAAAAAAAAAAAGGAGCATCAATCTCACATTGTTATGGTAAGAACCATTTCAAGTTAGTTTGCATTCCTTCTCACTTCACCATATTAGTGTTGTTGTGAATTATGATTTTCAGCATGTATAATGGTGTTTTTTTCTAACATTTATGGATCACCGCATGACCTAGAGAGAAAACATTGCATGGAAACTTTGCCAATTGCAAAACTAGGTGAATCATTCTTAGATTTATGGGAGAGACTTTAATGAAATTTTCTATTTATCAAAAAAAAAATGCTAAGGATTTACTAACATCCTCTTAATATATGTCTCAATTCTACCATATAGTGGAAGAATGTTGCTTCACTAAAATACCATTCAAAGGCTTCCTAAGCACATGGAAAAATGGAAAACATGGTAAAGATAATGTACAAGAATAGATGGATAGAGTTTTTACAATGTCACATTCAACTTAGCTTTTTCCTTTGGCTTAGGTATGACACCTTCTGTGATTCAACTCATATTATAATTCACTTTCTAATTCTCTTAATCACTAGAACTAGCAAAGGAAAAAAGAAGTGTTACATTTTTTGATATGAAAAAAATGTGGCTTACTATTTTTAGTGGTAAACTCTTAAAAGTTAAGAAATTAAATGGCTATTATCTGCCTATGATGAGCTTTTGGTTAAAAAATCAAGCTTAAGAAGAAAAAAATTATTTTTTAGTTAGAATATGTGTGGTATGTCAATAGACATGGTGATGACTATTTTTTAATGGACACTTTTGGTTTGGTGGTTAACAACTTAACCATTTAATGAAGGGTCATGAGTTCGAATGTTACAAATTTTTTTTATTTTCTATCATTTATTGTGAAAATGACATATAAAACAGTTAATTGATAATTAACATATAATGTCTATTTAATTTAGCAGTCATAACCTTTGGTTCCAACTTAAAGGTCTTGAGTTCAAATTCCATCAAACCCAAGTCACATTTATTAGACTAACACAACCATAGGTTTTGAACCTAAGATCTTTGGGTTGCAACCAAAGGTTGTGACCATTGGGCTAATAGACATTATGTGTTAGTTATTAACTAACTATTTTATATGTTGTTTCACAATAAATGACAAAAAATAATGAAACGTTGTGCCTATAGGCTTTAAACTTATGACCATTCATTGAGTGGTCAAGATGTTAACTATTAGACCAAAGGTGTTTATTAACAAATGATCACCACCATGTATATAAATACCACAGCCCATCATTTGTTCAAAACATCAAAAATTCTTCCTTCTTCTCTTGGTTTCTCCATCTCTATTATTATATCAAGGATCCGTTTGTCTATAATATTATTACATAAATATTATAAACATTCTAAAGAGCAATTTTGAAAATACAATAACTTTTCAAGGGCTTCATTTCAATAGTGCAACCTACAATTAAGGGTGTTTTATTTTATCTTATGAGGGAATTTCCATAAATTTTTGTTGCATATTAGTCAAGGCAAATTTTGCCTTAAGGAGAGTAGTATTAAATATATGACTTAAAGCAATCATCTTTCAAGTTCCAATAAAGTCAAGAGGTTTGCACCAAAAATCTTAAGGCAAATTTCCTATTTGTGATTGGAATGATGAAAGATCTAGCTGTTAACATTACGAAAGGATTAAGTAAGTCCTTATATGATTAAGACATATTTTTCTTCTTAATCGTGTGACGACATGAAATACTAAATCCACGATATTACTCATGCCTTAACAAATTAATGTTTTACATATGGTATCAAACTATGGCTTAAGAATTTGTCATTTGTCATTTTTCACTAAAAGGTTGATATATGTCTTAAAGCATAAAGCTAAATTGGGTTAATTTGCATGAGATATATAATTATGCATTCAAAGTTTCCAGTATTCTCTATATTTTTGGGATGTCATTGTTTATATGTTTTGTTCTTACATAAGAAATCATTATGTCTAATGGACACCATGGGCTAAAGAAAATTTCAAGGAATTATAAATTCTTATTATAAATGTCTTATCCTTATGTTATGATATCTTTTGTGCATGAAGTTTCTTGCATTCTTTTATGTTGTGTTTGGTAGCTAAAAGAGATGTCACTTATGTACTAGAGGAAATTATTATATTCGATATATATATATATATATATATATATATATATAAGTGCATGAGGTGCCTTCGTATATGCATACAAACCTTTCATACACTAAGAAAACACTCGCTTATATGATTAAAAAATAATAATAATATAATAATAATAATAATTAAAATTACTACTTTGTTAAGTAAAGGGCTTAAGAATTGTAAATTACTCTTACATTGATGGCTATGTGATGCCAAAGAATTCTACCTAACTGTAAATGATAAAGAGTCAAAATTCATGCCCCTTCATATTGAATGGGCGTTATAATGGGCCAACCACTAGGCCAATTGTGTCATTGGTTGTAACATTTTGTCAAAAAAAAGGGGGGGTTGCTGTTTGGTATCACAACTACATATTTGAAGACCATATAATGGTTTACATATAGTGATCATATTGAAAAGAAATTATTGTCTTTGTGTGAAGAGGCATCACAAAGGAATGTTAAAGCTATTGTTAAGGAATTATTAATTCTTAGACAAAAGAGAAATGCCTAGTTAAGGCATAAAGGGCCAAACTATTTAGACAAAGGAATTACAAATTCCTTGACCAAAGTTGCGAGCCAAAGCGGCTAAGGTGACATTAAATTTATTTAATGTAAAGCATAAGGAGGTTTATTGTTGTTTATAATGAAATGATGACTTCTTAAGTATAAGGCCAAAGAAAAAAAAAGTCACTTTTTGTAAGGGATGTTGGATGAATGCGCCTAATGTGAGCGCTATCCAAAGAAGTACGAGGCACTAAAGGGCGTTGCACAACAATTATGTAGCATACATTACATTGGTGGGCCTTCCAAAGGAATTGAAAATTCCTTATGATCTTTGTGTTAAAGTTGTGCCACATGAAATGATAGGCCCTACACATTACCAGTTGGAGGACAATAACATGTAAATGGCACCTAATAAACTAAGGCCATCAAATGGTGCATAAGGACATGTAGTGGTGCTCTATGGAACTTTTTAAAATTCCATACGCAAAAGGGGTGCTTTTGTAGCATGCATAAAAAGTCATTGATTGACAAGGTACATCAAATGGAATTAGATCCTAGCATTAAAAGGTGTCTATTAAGTGTTAGACAAAACAAAATTGTGACCATTTGAATGACAGGCAATCACCAAGGCAGTTATGCCTAAAAATTATATTTTTGTCTTTTGATTAGTCGTGTATTATGAATGGAAAACTTTTTGACATCATTTCCTTCATTGTTTAAATAATTATAATTGTTTGATATGTTAATCATGCATGAAAATGGTATACGTATACATGTGTGCATCCATTTAGTATTGCATGGATATTTTGTCTAGATATTTGCAGCGTGGTTACTTGTACATACACGTGAATTTTAGTTTTGAACTATCATATGAACAAAATTGTGTAAAATTTGGGAAGAGCAATGATTAAGGAATTGATTAATTCCTTTATTATAAAGGTGTGCCATGTATGCAAAATCATGCAAAGTAAATGACTTTAAGCTAAAAAAATTGGGCTTAGAATTTATGTTCTTTGGAACAAAAGTAGATAGATCATCTATAAGGAAGTTATGATAAGTAACCATTGAGCTAATTGTACCTAATGGTTTCAAAAGTCATATATAATAACAAGGATGCAATTCACTAGTTAGGAAACACCTGCATGAACAAGCAAGCGTATGTTGACATCCTTTTGTGGTGGATAAGAAGGAATTGTTCATTCCTTAAAAGACCCATAGTAATAAATAAGGCTAGGGTTGGCATTGGCACAAAGTCCAATGGCCATGTATAAGGCCAGATTGTATGTCAGCCTCTACCCCATTTAATCCCAACATAAGTTTTATCAAGAATGTTGGAAGTCCAATATTACAACTAGAATATGCTAAGGTAATAGGATGTCTAATGTATGTAATGACATGTACAAGGCTAGACATAGCCTATGCATTTAGCAAAATGAATAGATCTACAAGTAATCTAGGTAACATGCATTGACATTGAGTAAAACAATCTTAAAGTTCATAAAGAAAACAAATAATAAGGACATAAGTTAGAGCAGTTATCCTTTTGTTATAAAAGGATACTCAGATGCTAGTTGGATCATTGTTAATGATGCTTAGTAGGGTTACAATCTTTTGGGGTTCCAAGAAACAAATTTGCATGGCATATTCCATTATAGCTATAAAATTTGTAGTATTGGTTTTGACAAGTAAAGTAGTAGAATGGTTAAGGAATTTGCTTTATGGGATTCCTTTGTACCAAAAGCCACTAGCACCCATTTAACATTGTGATAGTGTTACAACATTAGCAAAAGCGTATAGTTAAGTATGTAATGGTAAGTCCAAACACATTGGACTTAAACACAGCTATGTGAGACACTTGATCATGAATGGAATGATCATGATTAATTTTGTAAGATCAAGTCAAAACATTGTTGATCCTTTAACAAAAGGATTAATAAGAGACATGGTGAATAAGACATCAAGAAGGATGAGTCTCAAGCCCATAAATACAAATCAACTATGATGGAAACTCAACTCAACACTTGATACAACGTCAAGTCTTGAGTTCAATGAGTCAAAGTATATCATTAATGCGATTGAAGCACTATAATTAATTTTTATTTCCATCTCAGGGTTATATAGTGTTTGGTTCCCAGAGTAAATTAAGAGAATGAGTGTTTAAACATCACTCTTAATAGATTTAAAAAGGTGTCTTATAGCGGGGGGCCTAATCTACCTATATGAATGTGGAATATATAGGTTGTTTCATTAAATTAAAGGGCTTGGCCTTAAAGTATTCATGAAAAGGATATGGACAAAATGACCTTTAATTATTAGAAAAAGAAGTATAATGTTGTACCATTGTATATGTGAAGTGTTTCTATAACTTATCAATAAGAATAATTGGTTCAAAACTTGTTTACCATATTATTCAGATATATGGTAATGCACTGTTCACTATATAAAGGTTCAATTTTTAAAACATTTTTACTTATGCACATGACTATAGAATTGTTAGAGGTCTTTTATATGTTTTGATATTTTGAAAATGGTGGAGGATTGGTGGAATGTTCAAAATAAAAAGAAATTAAAAAGTTGTGCCTCTTAAGATTTGAACCTAGGAGGTGTGTTTGGTGGGCAAAGGACAGAACCATTGGTTTAAACTCTTATACAACTACAAATAACCTTTGGGTTACAAACAAAAGTTGTGACCACTGAACTAATGAACCTTGTGTGTTATCAACTATTTTATATGTTGTCTCACAATAAATGACAGAAAATAATGTAAAATTGTGTCCATAAGCATTTGAAATCATGACCATTCAATGAATAGTTAAGATATTAACTGTCAAACCAATGGTGCTTATTGACAAATGGTCACCACCACGTCTATAAATATCATAGGCCCATCATTTGTTCAAAGCATAAAAAATTCTTCCTTCTTGTCTTGGTTTCTCCATTTCCATTATTATATCAAGGATCCATTTGTCTATGATATTGCTATAGAAATATTAGACATTCTATAGAGTAATTCTAAAATTACAACTTCTCAAGGGCTTGGTTTTAATAATGCAACCTACAATCAAGTGTTCTTCATTTTATCCTATGAGAGAATTCATATAAATCTCTATTGCATATTAGTAAAATTTTGCCTTAAGGATAACAGCATTGAATACATGACTTGAAACAATCATCTTTTAAGTTCCAATATGGTCAAGAGGTTTGCATTAATAAGATACATGACTTAAAGCAATCATCTTTCAAGTTCCAATATAGTCAAAGGTTTACACCAATAATCTTAAGGCAAAATTGAAGTACACTAATATATAACAAATGTTTATGTAAATTCCCTTATAGGATAAAATGAAACACACTTGATTGTAGGTTACACTACTAAAATCAAGCTCTCGAGAAGTTATTGTATTTTCAAAATTACATTCTAAAATATTTCTAATTTTTTTGCAGTAATATTATGGACAAACAGATCCTTGATATAATAATGGAGATGGAGAAACCAAGAAAAGAAAGAATTTTTTATGCTTTTAACAAATGATGAGCCTTTGGTATTTATATATGTGGTGGTGACCATTTGTTAATAGATACCTTTGGTGTAGTGGTTAATAACTTGACCATTCAAATGAAGAGTCATGAGTTTGAATGTTACGATTGCAACTTTTCTTTATTTTATCATTTATTGTGAAATGTCATATAAAATAATTAGTTGATAACTAACACTTAATGTTTGTTTAATCCAGTGGTCATAACTTTCAATTGCAAACCAAAGGTCTTAGACACAATAAATAGCCATTTAATTGTTTAAACCAATGCTTGTGTCATTTCTCTCAACTCATGCCTCTTATGAGGCATAACCTTTTAGTGTGCTTTTTATTTTGAAAATTCAAACATGAGGATTGTAGGTTGAAGAGAAAAGCTCTTGCCTTGCACAAGGAAGTACTAATTAATGCAGTCATTCAAGCAATTCCAACCTCTATCATGAGCTACTTTAAGCTCCAAATCATGCGTTGTGAGGAAATTTAAAATATGATGAATCAATTCTAGCGGAGTAGCAACAACAATGAAGTGAATAAAATTTATGCCTCTTCTTGGTCAAAAATTTGCTTTCTAAGGTTCATGGTAGCCTAGGATTTCATGATTTTCATTACTTTAGTTTAGCAATATTTGCAAAACAAGCATGATGGCTCGCATAGAACTGTATATTTCTTATGTCTCATGTTCTTAGGGGCTGCTATTATCTTAGGGCACTTTCCTTCAAGCTCCACTTGGTTACTCTTCCAATGACACTTGGCATGACATATTGCAATAACATAAGTTACTTTAGAAAGCCTTGAGATGACAAATGGGAAATTGTGAGTTGATGAATATTTATAAAGATCCTTAGCTACCTTAATAAAATGGTTTTTGTGTACTTTCACAACCTCCTTCTGATGATGAATCCCTTGTATGCTACTTTAACTTATATTGATTGTAAATTGTGGTAGTGTGATATTATTTATGTCATTAAAAGCAAGGGAAATTCTATCCATTCCTCTTAGTATCCGAGCCCCTGAAGACCAACTAGTCTAGCACTTCATAAGCACTAAACTATTTTTCGCTAAGAGTGCATATCATTTATCAAGTTATTTAGAGTCATTAACTACATTGTAATTCCTCAAATATTTCTTATAACAGTAAATGGTTCAATAAGATTTGGCAATTGTAAGTACCTAATACAATTAAACATTTTATGTGGCATGTCTTGAAAGGTTTCCTACCTACTTGTACTTCCCTCGCCCATTATGGTATAGACATTAAGATGGGTTGTGTCCAATGTGGAGAAACTAATGAAACAATCTCCCATGCCCTTAATGGCTGACCTAATATCTTTGATGTATGATTTCTAAATCCACTTGGTTTTAACTTGAGAAAAATTCCATCAATATGTTTCGATTTACTGTTTAAAAATTTGACTTTTATGTTATCTTATGACTAGCCTGATCTTATCATGATGCTTGATTAGACAATTTGGAAGGTTGATAAGTTATCTATCTTTAGGCTAAAAATAAAAAAAATTAAAAAAAAAACTAAACTTTCAAAAGTTCATTAGTGAGATGGTTCTCAACCTCTATTTTTAATTTTTTTTGGCAACATGAGACATCATCATTTCTTATTTCATCTGATGCTTTAAATTCTTGGTGGCAACCATAATTAGAATTTTATAAAATTAATACAGATACAACACTTTTTCTTAACCATGGTGTTATTAATATGGTAGTTAGTGACCATAATTAGAACTTAATTTATGCTCTTACAAAAATTTGTCCTAGTAAAGACAAGGTGACATTTTTTTAAGCTAGTGGTGATTCAATTTGGTGTGCAACTTTGTGTCTCTTTTTCTAAGTGATGTTGTGGAGTTGGATTACTTGCAATTTATTTGGTCCTTTGCCATTATCTAACTATTCAATCCTTCCACACACCACATTAACTATAGTTAGCCTAGTTAATTGACACATCATCAAAGTTGGATGATGTAGTTTTGTTCTTTTTAACTTTGTTAATTTCTTGCAATTGTATTTACAAAATCATAAAAAATTATAAAAATAGATAATATACTTCATGTAACTCTTTTATCTCTTTTTGGGATTTCTTGATCTGGATTTTAGTTTATTTATAGCTTAATTCAATTGTAATTAATACAAAAGACCTGTAATTTGATTTATAGGAGTTTTGCAGTTAACGCATAATGACAACTTTATTAAACTTTATTTTCCTATATATTTTACTAATCAATGTGTAAATATTATAATATATATATATATATATATATATATATTATAATTTTTATTTATAATAATATTATTATTTATTTTTTAACATTATTTATATAAATAATTAATAAATATTAATATAAAATTATGAAATAAATATATTTTTAAAATATAATTATGATTAAATTTCATTATAAAATATTTATTAAATAAAGTGTTATTTTAAAATACTTTTATTGAATATTCTATTAAAATTAAACATTAATAAAATTAAGAGATTAACATATGTTATATTATATTTTTGTTTTATAAAAGAATAAAATCAAACTCATTAATTAAAATGTGAAATATCGGAATAAACATGTGAGTACTTGTTAAATAAATAAATTCATTAAATTGTACTATTATAAAAAAAATTTTCAAATGAAATATTACTTGTATGTATATAAAATTATAAATATAATTATCATGTAAGTGAAACTTGAAATTACTAGTATAAAAAATTTTATACTTTGATATGATCTTTTAGTTATCTTAATTAAGAATCATTTATAAGAACTTGCATTGATATAATATGAACTATATAAAAAAAAATGATTAATCAACAAAGGATTTATCACCTAGACATAAAGATGTGAGAACGTTCAACTATATTTAAGGATATTAATTTAGGAAATTCCTTAAATAAAATCAATAGTGTATTTATAAAGAGTTATGACTTTAAAAATCTATATTTCATAATAAATATAATTAGATAAGATATAGTAAATATTAATTTTATACTTTGCACCTAATAAGAAGATTAATATAATAAAAATTTTAAATTTCATTGAAAAATTGTATATTGAAAAGATATGTCAAATTAATTTTTAATAATAATCCTAACATTTGGGCATTATGAGATGTGATTAAATGTTAATTATAATGTATAAATATAAATTAATTAATTAGTAAATTAAATAAATTTAATGTGTTAAATTTTTTAATATTTCAATTTAATATAGGAATTAATAATATTTCAATAATAATTTTATTTTTTAAATTAAGTTTATAATAACATATAATAAACAATTCATTTATTCTTATAAATTATTTTTAAAATTTCTATTTTTATTGTATATTTATGTAATACATATTTTTGAAATTTTTAATAACTTAGAGACTTTTTTTTTTTATTGTGAATAGAAATAAAAATTAAAGTTCCAAAATAAGAGAACTAATAAAGCCCCTCGATCTCATGATAAAAAAGCAAGTAACAACCTTGAACAGCTCATGAATTATGCGACTCTTTAATGTGTGTTAGAAAAAGTAAGGAATAGAGGTATATAAAGACAATTCGATTTAATAATTTGATATAAATTTATTTGAAAAATATTTAGCCTAATTTAAAATAAATTGTGATTTGAAAATACTTTAGTTTGAATGACTCCAATTCGAATTCTTTATCTAACTTCAAAAAATTTTATTTTTTAAATATAAAATTTTTATTATTTATTTTTTTATATTTTTATTATTTATTTTATTTATATATAAATAAATATATACACAATATATGTGTACACTAGTTTATATTGATAAATTATATATATATATATAATTAATGTGTAAAATGTACTTGTATATATATATATATAATTTTTAAATAATAACTTATAATTTACATGTCAATCCAAATCTAAATTCAAATGACTTGAATATGAAATTAACCAAAATATAAATGATTTTGAAAGTAATTTGATTTTGAAAGGACTTAAATTAAACTTTTCTAACCCACCCCCATTTAAGTAGATATAAGCCTACAAGAGCCAACATATAACCAATGAAATATTTGGCACTTAGGGCCTATGAAAAAAGGCTCATCACATTTCATTTTAAAGTACTTCTAACGAAAGCACAAAGGAACCATATAACAAATCTAACTGTTATTCATAAAATCATTTCAATACAAACACTTAAATGAAGTAATTAAAAAGAGTTATCTGTGGTGATGAACATCTTTTTTATGCATATCCAATTTTGGTTCTTCAACTAAATAAGATTAAATTAATTTACTCCAAAAGCATTAATGAATAAAAAATGATCCAAGTCCAAGTGTTTGACTCAGATCCACAAAGGGAGGGTAAGAGACAGAATGAAATGAAATAGAGCATATCTCTTTAAATAATGCAACAAATTTAGAAATAATTTAAATTTAAAAAAAGAACATTAAAATTTCAAGTTATTTTAAATGAGTTATTATAATGGCATGACATTTAAAAAGTTATCATCTGATAGTTTGCAAATGAGTATTTCTTTCAGCATATTGCAAACATGCAAGTGAATGTCAAAATTAATTTCACCAATACTTGCAATTCTCTTTACATATTACTTATGATCTTGTGCAAAATGTTACTTGGTTAAGAATAAAATTTATAAAAGAAACTATTTTATTGTAATAAAATCATGAATCTTCTTAGATATCCATAGTGACTAAGGGCAAAACAAAATAAATTAAGGATTAAAACAACAAAAGTGAGAAGAAAACCTAAAAGAGGGACTGTAGTCTAACACCAGGGTTGCCTAGACGTTTAGCACTATTCATTTGTATCCTTGAAAATTTTATTAAATGAAATAGAGATTCATGAACCATATTAGTAAACAACTATACGGCCACAAATTATAAGATCATATGTCATGATTATAAAGAAATGAAATTAAGTTAATTAATGGTGTCCCTTTTTGTTTCCAGTTATGTGGCACAAACATAGGTTTGCCTAAGTAAAGTAATAGTAATGGGAAGTGATCCTAATGCATATTTATGTTAACATAGGTACTCCAATATATAGGAATTCACATCATAAGTTGAATAACATTTTGTATTAAGAACAACTATTGCTAAATCTTCATTCCACATTTTTGAAAAAGTATTTTAAGAATAAATTGATGTTATATTAGTGCATCTTTATTAAAGCTTGACTCAATCACTCATTATGCCCTGTCATTGTCCTTAAAGAAGAATAAAAGAAAGAGGATAAGAAAAAGAAGCTTCATTTATGACTTAAAATTCAAAATGCATGTTATCCAATGCTTACACATAGAGGTTACCTAATAATTATCGTGTAAACTCAAGCTTTAACATTCCTAATGGCTAATCTTTTCTAGTACTTATGCTAATTCTTCCTTAGATTTGGACAATAAAAAATAATTGCATCTATAATGTGTTTAAGACAATTTAATAGCAATACTTGTTGGTATGCAAATTAAATGACTTTATTTTTATTGAGATTTTATGACCATTTGGTGTAAGATTTGTAATCCCAAATGTCAAAAATATGTAACATTATATGAGATAATTACCTATAATTGGCTATAGTTGGCAAGGATTTTTTAGCAGATAGTCATTTGGATAAGATTTTACTTTTACAAGACTTCCAATAACTTTGCCTTTAAATCTACCTGGCTGCTTTGATAGCTCCCCTTGCAAATTCCTCCTTAAGTAGACATGCTTGATATTTTAAGAACTAATAGATACAAAGCAATTTAGTTGCCCACTTGTAACAACCTCCTTTTATCTGAGCTTGACTTTTGCAGTTTTTTAGTATTGTGACAAGCACTGTCAACATTATCCTTTGAACTACAACCAAACTCATCTTTCAAATGCCTAAAATTTTCAGCTAAAATGGGCTTCCAGTTGGTGATGCATACCATTCTTGTTTACTGACTTCCTTCCTAAAAGAGATTTTAGCTTTGGATCACAAAGTATTGTCTTTCCTTTTTTCCAAGTGAAAAAGGTGATGTTCTTTGCAGTAATCTATAATGATGGTAGTTAAATCATATTGCGTTAGTTCATGTGTTGTGTCTTTAATAAAGGAGGTAAGAAAGTCAAAAGGGGGTTTCGGGCTCCATCTAATGAACACATTTTTCTTTAACTTCATCATTTTTTTCATTTTCTTTAGCCTTCTCCTTTTTCTTTTTGTCTTGTGCAATTTTTCCTGCTATTCTATGTCATTTATATCATCATAATTAGATGTATATTGATTATCATATGAAAAATCACTAATACATTCCCTTTTTAAAAAATATCAATTGAATCAGAGTTGTGACCACAATTTTTACTCTTATTCAATAGTTTAATAACATGACAAATGTGCTTGGAAGTTAAGCCTTTTATTGTTCTCATCATTTCCCAGTAAATCTTGAACATGAACTCATATGCATCTTCATCATCAAAGTTTATCTTTCCTTGTGATCAACAAGTTGTTGGTGAGAAAAAGAATAGAAGAAAAAGAATGCCACAACTTATATTATATTTGCTAAGTCAAATAAGAGGGAATTAGTTGCATATATTTTTTTTTTTCTAAAATATTGGCTTATAGGTTGGTTCCATTACCTTCTAAGTATCTTTCTTTTCCTCCTATATATAAGAATACATTTTCATCCTACTCACTCTATCAATTTTTCATATTATGTCTAATATATATATATTTCTATCCAATAGAAAATTTTGATAGACTAAAAGCAACAAATAATATGGCAAGAATCAATTTCATTAGGAAAGATCTATATAAAAAGATTGTACGCATTTCATCATGTTCCAAAGCCTTTATTCCATCTATAAGCCCTAATAGTGTCAAACAATAATGGTAGAATTCTCTTTTAGTTCTCATTCAGCATTAAAGGTAGTGTCCATACACAGTTTTGAAATAACAAAAGTGCTGGAATTGCAGAGTGGTTCTTGCAAATGAAGCAAAAATGCCACTGTGACATCATTCACGAGAAAAAAAAGGATGTATGATGATATCATAGATAATGTAAGGGAAGGGATAATAGAAAAAGGAGGGAAAAAGTAGATAAGGTTGGGTGGTTAGTAAAACAAGTATATTTTAAACCATTAAAGACCCAACATAATATTGGCAAAGTGAGCATGATTTTGAATAAACTAATATAAAAGATCGAGAAAAATATGAACCCTCTTATCTGCTGAACTCTCTTATCTACACTTGAATTTAAAAATATGTCAACATGGTGAGTGTGGTAAACACATTCTATGTTAGTATTCAATTTCTGTCGGGTTATCATGGAATATGGCTATATAGTTAATGTATTAGTAAACTACACAACACATTTGGTGCAAAGAAAAATAAATATGTGAAATTTTATGAAATAACTATGAATAAAGAGAAAGTATGTAAACATAGTTTGGATACAAAGTGAAAGATATAGTTCTAAACATTTGAGAGGATAAAATTTAAGTCAATCCTTATAAGCAAAAGAAAGGGATTGCTAATGCTTTTAAAGAAATTGATAAAGTAGTAAGGTATTAAACAATTAATAGACCATTTAAATAAGAATGAGAATCCATTCAATGGAAACCAACAAAAAAAAAAAAAAAAAAAAGCTAAAGTGCCTTGCATTTTTTTCAAGATCATTAAAAGAGAATAAATTGTTTTTCAACATTAATTCTTATAAAACAATTCATTCTAATATGAGAATAAATAAAAAAAAATAAAATCAAAAAGGCTAAATCTTTGTGATTAAACAATTAATTCTCCTTGCAAATCAATTAAAGTGATACTAAAGGAGGACAAGCTGAAGTTCATATGGAATAAATAACAACAAAAATAGAGGAGGTAATACTATAGATATAGTAGTTAGATACTTATTTTATGATTTACCTCAAGCCTAAAAGATGTCAATTGTAGAAAAGTAAATTTTTTTGGGTTTACAAATAAATTTATGGTTTTTTATATAAAAAAAATATATAAAAATACTATTTTAAATTTATGTTAAATTCATTTTTTTAAGGGTAATAACATGTCAATTGTAAAAAAGTAAATTTTTTTTTGGGTTTGAAAATAAATTTATGGTTCTTTATATAAAAAAATTATAAAAATACTATTTTAAAGTAATATATGTTTTTGTAGTTTTTCATTTATGGTTTTTGTTATATCATTCAAAACATTATGTTAAAGTGTTTTGTAGTTTTTTTTTTTCTTTACTTCTAAATGATAATCTAATCAAATTTATTTGATTTAGTTTATAAAATTTTACTATAAAAGTTTCAATTAGAAATTGATTTTATTATTACTTACAACTAAATAGATCTTATGCAATGAATTCTTGAAATATTTTAAATATCAATTAATCATTCAAAATAAAACCTAAAGTCACCTTATAGTCCTACTTAAAGTAACATGTAAAAATATTATTAGAAAAAAACTTATACTTGAAATATTAAATCCTTTAAATGTTATCAAAATAAATTAAAAAAATTATAACAAAAAGTAGCCACTTATAATATGTCAAATTATCATAATAAAAATCATCATCACCATAACTTCAACATTAAAAATTCATTTATAACTAATAAAGATAGTCACTTATAATTATACTTACCAAGAAAGAACTATTTACAAAATTTTTGAAAAATAGAAAACATTATTCGATATTTTCAAATTTTTTTCTACAAATTACAAATATATAACAATAATACCTAGTTGTTAATGTCCAAACACTAGTTTCAAATTTTTAAAATAACAATTTAGCAATTCATAATAATGAGACCTCAAAAAAATTAAAAAGAAAAAATAATAACAAAATTGATGTAAAATACTATGTATTGAATTATAATGAAATTAATATAAATACTTTGATAAGTTTTTATGATTTTATTAAGTTTAACCTTATCTAAAGAAAGTTTTTGAAATAAATGAACTTATAAATTCAATTAATTTCTAAATTAAATATATATATATATATATATATATATATATATCTAGTGGTAAAAGACAATTCATCCTTTTTACTTTTTCAAAAAAAAATTTGACTTTATTTTAAGTTGAAAATTTGTTTGGTTTTATTTTTTTTGATATGTGATTCTCTTTATTTTCTTAATCTTGTTTACGTAACCTTCTTCTCTTCCTATTCAACTCTACTCTTTTTACCTACCTTCTTTCTTTAATTTGATTCTCTCATACATAAGAGTTAGTATGACATTTTCCATCTTACCATAGATTTTGTTAGTACTCTTTTTCAAAGCACTCATATGGAAATTAATCTAAAAGCAAAAACCAAAGGACAACAAGTTGGAATACAAGTAGAATTAGTAATAGCAAAAAGAAGATGTGTTACTATAAATGTAATTAAATTAGAGCAATAGTAGTTAGATCCTCATTTCATCATTTACCCCAAGTTTGAAAAATATTTTGTATTTGATAGATTTTGTTTTGGAGGAAATGGTATGTCATTTATAAAAAAGCAAATCTTTTTAATCCTAGGATGAATTTAAAGTTTTTTGTATAAAATAATTATAAAAACACTATTTTAATACAATATGTGTTTTTTTTAATTTTTTGTTCTTAGTTTTTGTTATGACCTCTTCCATATTTCTTTTATTGTAACTAAAGTTATACTTATATATATTTATATATTATATGTGGTATCATTTAATTGAGTATTAACAGTGGATGATACATAATATTTCAAACGTATACTATTTCATTTCAAACAGTGATTATAAATGTTTTGATCAATTAATGTATGCTTTGGTCATATTGTATGTAAAAGTAAAAATATATTAGACAAATATAAAAACATGTTTAGAATATTTGTATTAAAATAGGGAAATGAGTATATAATTACTAATATATTGTATATCCAATCTATAAAAATAAATAGTAAGTTAACTTTACTTGTTAGTTTAAAATCAAATTCCTACAATTTAAGCTCAACACATTTTAATAAAAATCAATTTAAAATATATCACCTTATATAAACTAATAATCACAACATATAAATAGGAAAATGAGTAGATAATTTAATTTTGTTAATTAAAATCCATACAGAAATAAAAGGATCAAGTCAAGCTATATAAGATATCAAAATGATAATTTATGGACTTATAAATTCAATTAACTTCT